>CAJPEV010003022.1:0-35748 GCA_905338385.1 Darwinula stevensoni | reverse complement strand
ATCTGCAGCGACTGCCTCATCGCCGTCCTGTGGGACTTCTTTCAACATTTTTTTTACACGTTCAATCTCACCTCGCAAAAATCGCTACAATATGTGTTGGAGGAGCGGCCCGTTTGCGCGACGTATGAAACAAAGAACTTATGTTATTATTTTGATTTCATCAATCATGAAAACTCAAATAAAAAACTCAAATAAATCGGCCATGACATAAAACGCAAACAGAAAACTATTGTATGGAAACGATGTCTCGAACGCCTGACCTAACGGAAAAAAATAAAGAAAAAGACTTCGATTGACACAGCTAAGTACGAAGCCTACGGCTCAGACTGATACAGCTCAATGGACCTGGCCACCGCAGCTTTTGATCTCTTCGAATTAAATTATAGGATAGGATAGTGAATCGTGTAGGGAATTAAATTAGAAGCGTTTGTCCCGAAGTGAAAAGGTAAAATAATGCATGCCTTCCAACCCGGTGGAGACGGAGAGGAAAAACGCGGATTGACTCACTGAGCATGCACTGAGCACGCACAGTTGCTGAGAACGGGTGAAAACCTGGTCCCAGTCGCAAGAATGGAGGAATAATTGCCAGAGAAACGCCGAAGAAAGTTGAGAAAGTTCCGAAATAAAATCCTGCCGTGCGGACCCCTGCCGCCGGGAAATCCTGCGAAACGCTCCGTTTTATTTATGGAGAATCCCATTCTAATAAGTTATTCTCCCGCCGGACGACCCTGTCCGGATCATGTAGCGCACGTGAGCGTAACGATCGCCTATCGCCGGGTCGGGTAGCACGGGTTGTTTGTGGCCGTTGACCGGGCAACGAGTCGATCGACGGGCGGGAGCCTCCACGACCGGGGAAGGGAGGGAACGGTCGCTGTGGGGAATCGAGCGTGTGGATCCTATCTGGTGTGTCGGTGGTGGTCGCATGAGAAAGGTGAGGCGTTTAGTCGCTCCATTTTTTTTATATATTTCATTTAGGTTGGTCTTTTGGTGCATGGTTGCTTTCCTTTCGCTGCGAGCCCGTAGGGTAATGATGATTGCTCATTTTAGAAGTCAGATTTAATTGGTTTGTATGGAATTAGTGGAAGGAAATTTTGCTCTTAACAAACATATTGAATTCGGTTTCTGCTTAAGATAAGTGGTTGCGACATATTAAAATTTTCTGATTTCTGTATTACGAGCAAAGGCCGCTTCATTTTGAGCTTAGGGCAAGCTTTCGTATCTGCTAGGTGGAGAAGCGAGAATGGAGAGAAAGAAACACAGCATCACGGATGAACAGGTCTCCCATGTGGCATCTATGGCATCGATGCCATATTCTGGGCCATCTATGACATATTCCGGGCCATCTATGGCATCTCCTGTGGTTCCTTTTGAGGCATCTTATTTCGCGTCTGAGATGGTGAGTTTGATCACGATTTGGCGCGATCGTGCCGTTGCTTGCTTTTTATTTATATCAGGATGAAGATACAGGTCACTAAATGTATTTCATTATGTTTCTATATCATTAATTTAACCAATGGACCTTTGCATGAAAAACTACATGTTATAGAAATTGACAGCTTTGGGTTGAGACATCCAGCACACGAGTAAAGTTTGCCTTTTTCCACACGTGCACCGCGCATTAATCATCTAATCTATGTAGACGATCGTGACTGACTGACGCTAATTCTAACCATGTTCTAGAAGGGTTAGAAATCTGAATCTTGGTACACATGTACCTTTTGGGATGTAGAGGTCAGAAAAAATCCGACTTTGGAGGTACATTCCCTGGGGGTACACAATTTTGGGGGGGAAAGGTATTGCTTAAATATATTTCGTGACAGATGAGGATGGCATTTAGAGTGTCAACTGGCTGTGCTGGGTTCGTTGGTGTAGTAGTAGCTTATCTGACTGGCAATCAAAAGGTCCGGGTTCAATTCCCGGCCATTCCTAGGCTTTCTGTTGGCTTTTCTTTGCTTTCCATGTCCCGTTACTCATTCCCCCTCTATCACATTATTTTTGCTTCAGTAAAACGGAGTGGCATGGAAAGCTGAAACTTTGCATGAATGTGACAACTGGGACAAGGAGTTAAATAAAAATGTTATGTCTCGATACATCCCCTGGGGGAATTTTTTCGAGGTGCGATGTTTGGAGAAGAAAAATTGTCCTGGCGAATTGGACAGAAATGGAAAGGTGAAATTTGACATACGTTTAAGTGACATATTACTGAGCTGAGGGAGTATTCAGCTTTGATGGCGTATCCCCTCCTGGCATAGCTTTTGGGTGGGTCGGTTATTCCAAACATGCTTTTTAGACCAGCGAAAAGGGCAAATGTATAATATTGAAACTTTGTGGGCAAGTAGTTCACTGAGGATGTATTTCGTTAAAAAAAAGAACATACTTTTCGGTTAAAACGGCGCAGTACACATATTATGCAAAAGGCATATTTTCCCGAATTTTCTGATCAGGATAACATAGGGCGCTGGAAAGTTTAACCTTCGCAAAGAAGTACATGATGGAAAGCTGAGTAAAGAAAAAATATACTTTTATTATACATGGACGATCGTGAGGAGCTGACTGACATAAGTAGCTATTCGCATGCTGAGTCCAGGAAAGATTCTACTTTGGTGATACATGCCATAGGGTCACAACTTTTCGGGGAACATATTTTCAAATAGTTTTCTTTGCTTCAATCAAACGGAGACACGTGGAAAGCTGAAACTTGGCAGGAACGTGACCGCTGAGGCACTGAGCTCAAATGTCAAACGTCAAATTTCCAAAATTGTTTTGGGGTTCATATTTCTTGGGGACGTCACATTTTCAAATAATTTTTCATTTCCAGTCGATTCAGGCAGAAGTAGAAAAGTAGCTGGCGAACGCATAACGGACGTGATGTTGGACAACTTTTGCAGTGCGTCTCCTCAAAGCAGAGCTTTTGAGCGGGTTTCTTTTACAAATAATTTTTTTTCCGCCAGCAAAAAGGGGAAACGTATAAGGCTGAAACTATATGGCATGGAGTTCCCTGAGTCAACATTTCAAACGAAAAAAAAAGTTCGTTAAAACCCATCAAGGCACTTTTTTCAGTCCCATTTTTCTGAATTTTTTTTTCATCCAATAAAACAGCGACAAAAAAATACAATTTCCCACAGAAGTATCTATTTAATGGCTGAATACAGGAAAAATCCTAGGTTTGAAATATATCTCCTTAGCGTAGATTATTGGAGGGAAGTATTTCAAAATGTATTCTCCACCCTTCGAAAGAGGAACACAAGAAAAAGCTTAAAGTTAAGCACACATAGAATCATAGAAGTATTGATTTTGATAAAAATCAAGACTTTCGAGCCCATATGTCACGTATTTCAATGGGGACGTACTTGAAATACGTGTTTCCCATTTCGTAAAGAATGAATTAATTAATCACTATACAAGGTAAAGGGGCGCCGAAGGCGCGACCATATATACATATATTGTGCATAATACGAGTATATGTAATACATCATCACCATGCATAATATACGTAAGCTATATCTATAAGCAAGGATCTCTGTCTCTGTCCATCTGACGCTATGCAATCCGACACCGTTGGAGATATCGACCTGAAACCTTCGCAGGAGGGTGGGGTCTGTCCAGTAGCAGGTCATAGGGGGGTCGGTGTCAGGGGGAGCGGCTCCGGGGGGGGGGTCTCGGGGTCCCAAAAGGGGTGTTCCAGGCCGGTTAGATTTCTCAAGCATTGCAGTGAATGATTGAGACACTTTAGAATTTATATTTTTTTTTCAGTGCAGTAAGAATATGTGTGAGAAAATGGACTTTAGTTTTTCCTGTGAAATAATAATATCAGAAACTCATTCAAGTTAGATTTTTGAGTTAATAATTAATTTAGAACAACTTTTAAAAAATACGAAAAAAAAACAAATAAAAATAAAATGGCCGGAGCAATGCTCCCGTCCCCGTCGGTCTGGCCGGACTTAGACAAATAAGCACTAACAAAAAAGCACATAAAAGAACAACAGCTATATTACTCCTAAAAAATATCCCGGGCAACGCCGGGCAACCCAGCTTGTCCATTATAAACATGCATAATATATGTAATTTCCAACATTTCTCACCATTCGTGATTTCTCGCCCAATCCACTAGGCGAAACCGGAGATCATCAAGTCGACGATGGCCCGCTCGATGGAGAGCCACGTCCTCGTGGCCGCGCAGCGGAGCCTCGACCGGCGCGAGGACGCCAACGAGGCGGCCGCGCGGATCGCCGGCGCCATGCGGGAGGGCTACGGCGGCTGGTGGCACTGCATCATCGGCGACAGCTGCTACAGCTACAGCATCTACGACGTGGAGGGGTGCTTCATCTCCCTCAAGATGGACGGGAAGTGGATCCTGCTCTTCAAGAGTCGGTCGTGAGGGGTCGTCGACTCGATGAAGACGGTTTGACGGCAACCATGATCTGTTTGCTCTTTTTTGTTGCTCCCTGATGATGTTCAATTTGGAATAAACGAGGAAATGGAGAAATGCAGGGTGGGCGAAAAGTCACTGTGCCGTAAATTTCATTTTCTTTGCATGGTTTTCGTATTGTTATGCGTATCACGTGTATTGCATCATCTAAGACATGGATTTCCACTCAATCTTTCATCAAATATTAGCACCATCCCCGATTCACGTAATTTATTGTCTGTAATTCCTTGCTCCTACATCACGTCGGGAAGTCTACTGCACAGTGACTTTTGGAGCACCCTGTACAATTTCGCCTCAGCGAACATTTTATGGGCAAAGAAGTGCAAGCTGCTTAACATTATCAATATTCATTTTTCAGTGCCTGGCAGAAGCAGGACAGGTTGTAGTGGCAGGACGAATATGTCCGAAAGACTCTTTAAATTTTAGAATTAGTCAGAGAAATAGGACCAACTGATTCCCAGGTTGAAGAAAGGGATATCCTATGAAAATTGGTTTTCGCATTGCCATATTTGACTATAGGAGCGATCTATCGAATTAAAAATCAGCTGGGTGCTGTCGTTTAGATGCAGTTGTCAAATGTAATTCCCTGAGCATTCGCGGGTATTCGCGGCGCAATTCTCCTGGGCGTCCTGCCACAGGCGTCCCATGGTGGCCTGCCTCCACGGGGGAGGTCTTCCTTAGTCCTGCCACAGGAAGTAGAGCCTCGAGGTCCTGTTGAACCGCTGCATGTTTCGCCTTCACACCACGCCGCCTTCAACAGAGGCATGAAGCGTTCTTTCTTCTGGCGAAGGCACCCGCGTGACACAATGGATGGAGCTCATCCATTACAGCAGGTCTCATTGGACGGGAATCGCCTGATTTTCTACTCATCAACATTAAAGCGCTCGTTTGACTAAACCAATCAACAGGAAACAATTTAAAAACTCAGAGAATGAAAAGTTATTCAATTTAAAATGAATAATTTAAAATAATTTAAAAACCCAGATGATGACCCGATTCACGAATCACAATCCTAATTTGACCGCGAACGCCATCTCGCATGGAAAACGAGCCACTAGGAGAAATCCACTAGGAGAAATGAGCCATCTTTGACTGGGCCACCGGAGTTTTTTTTTAGTTTTAAAATATCTGAATGGAGTGGAATCGAGTCGTCTGGGCGCGGGTCCATCATTGTTTATTCTCGTCTCTGTAACCTCGGATCATATTTTTTTTCATTTATTTTTCTCGTGAGTCAATGCTGATTTTACACTCGAGTAATTAATTCATTGAAGAGTGAAACTATTTGATGAAACAATTCGTTTACCATTTTGCCGAACGGAATAGTACTCGATTTCTTTCATCGGATTTCTTTCATTCTTTCATCGAAAAAAGTTTAAAACAAGTCCATGCATATTTTGCCCATATTACAATACCAGTTTTTTTTGTTTTGTTTTTACTGCCGTTCAGTCGAAAAAAAAGCAAGTCGAATATAATAAAAAAATTATCCTGACCAGTCTTCAACACGCACGCGCACGGTTTTCAGCGGGCGTTCGCAAATCGAATGATTTTTTTCCCTCCTCTTAAATAATAATTGAGCAAGCGTTTACGAAGCGAGAGATCGGCCGACTGGGATTTGGTCAAGCACCGAGGACTAATTAAATAATAAAATAATTCGCAAGTCTCCGGGCTTTTGGCGCCTGATGTATTCGTCACTTCCGCTGAAGCAACAAATCGAAGCTTGCGTGCATGTAAGTCAACGACTCGGATTGACGACATGGTTTGAGAAGTGCGACTTCAATTAAAAGAGTCCTCCCAGCCCCAAAAAATTATATATGTACATATGTATATATGTATATATATGTACATATATACGGCGCTCCATTACCTTGGATAGTGATTAATTCGTTCATTTGTTGCTAAATGGGAAACACGGAATTTAAGTACGTCCCCATTGAAATACGTGACATATGGGGTTGAAAGTCTTGATTTTTATCAAAATCATTACCTCTATGATTCTATGTGTGCTTAAATTGAAAGCTTCTCATGTCCCTTTTTGTAAAGGTGGAGAATACATTTTGAAAGGCTTCCCTCCAATAATTCACTGTAATGAGACATATTTCAAAATTAGGATTTTTCCTCTACTCAGCCATCGAACAGGTACTCCTGATGGAATTTTGAATTTTCTGTCTGTTTCATTGGATCAAAAAAAAATCAGGAAAATGGGACTGAAAAAAGTTCCATAATGGGTTTTCACGAAATTTTTTTTCTTTTGAAATTCGACTCAGGGAACTCCATGCCACCCAGTATACATTTCCCCTTTTTGCTGAAGGAAAAAAATGAATTTGAAAAAGCGATCCACCCAAAAGCTAAGCCTGGAGGGGATGCACCATGAAAGCTATTTACTCCCTCAACTCAGTAATATCATGTCATTTATACGTGTGCCAAGTTTCACCTTTCCATTTCTGTCCAATTCGAGACAATTTTTTTTTCAAAACGTCACCCCTCGAAAAAATTCCCCCAGATGATTTATCGAGAATTAACCTTTTTTTATTTAACTCCTAGTCTAAGTAGTCACATTCATGCAAAGTTTCAGCTTTCCATTTCCATCAGTTTAACTGATAGAAAAAATTAGTTGAAAACATCTCCCTTTGAAATTTGTGCTTCCAGGGCATTTACTTCTAAAGTTTGGAGTTTTCTCCAGCATGCCAATAAGTAGTTACGTACCAAGTTTCATCTTTCCACACCAGTTCAATTCGCCAGGACAAAAAAAATATTGAAAACGTCGGCTCACAAAAATTTGCCCCAATTTGCACAAAAATTAAAGTTCTTCATTTTTCTTGAGCTCATCGTCTCGGTAGGCACATCCATGCGAAGTTTCAGCTTTGTCTCTCCGTTTTACTCAAGCAAAAATAATGTTATGGTGCTGGAACAGATAACGGGACGTGGAAGGCAAAAAAAGCCAAAGGAAAGCCAAGGATTGGCCCGGAATCGAACCCAGACCTTCTGATTGGCAGTCAGATATGGTTCTACTACACCACCCAACCCAGCACATCCAATTGGCTCTCTGAATGCCATCCTCATCTGTCACAAAATATATTTCGGGAATACATTTCCCCCCAAAATTTGTACCCCTAGGGCATATACCTCCAAAGTCGGATTTTTTCTGAACTCAGCATTCCAAAAGGTACATGCTTACCAAGTTTCGGATTTCTAACCATTCTAGAACATGGTTAGAATTAGTGCCAGTCAATCAGTCACGATCGTCTATATATATTAGATATATATTTATTAATTTATTACCCCTAATATTTGGGCTGGAATCCCATCTAATAAGGCAGTATTTCTTCAAATTTTTTCACTGCGACCCAAATGCTAACCCGGCATGGTTATTATAAGCTTAGAATCCAGGCTGCCTTTTTTTTATCTTTTAACAGCTTGTATATGGGGAAAGGCATGTTTGGGTAGCGTGAGTGACCGAGACTGTACACGTAAAGTCCCTGGAGACCCTGGGCGACCCACTCAGAACGGCCTGGTCCAAATTGGGTGGCGACACAGGGATGAGTATCAATTCATGAGAATGCTAAGCCACGCAGCAATTTTTCCACGCTGGCTGTCTTTTCCAGCCTAGAGGGACAGATGTTGATGATCACACGGAAAGAGGGCGAGTTGAAAGGCACACCAGCGGTCTAAATTTTGCGATAAGGAAGAAAAACACGAGATAAGCCTCCCCGCTTCGTTTACTTCAGATGATTTCTCTAGGTCCCCCCCACAGCGTTCTTTATGCCTCTTGATCCTGCTATCAGCAGCCCAAGAGGCCCAGCTGCTCGGTTCTCAGCTTGCCATCTTGACTCGTGGCATCGACTTGTGTCATCGCAAACATGGTCTCGGGAAACGCGGTCGTCTTGGCGCTGTCGCTCGGAGTGGGCATGCTCCTCCTCTGGGCCCTGCACGTCGAAGTACTCCTCTGGAATGTCATCGAGGGCAGTCGCTGCCAGGAGGTGGTGATCACGGGGGAGTCCACCCTCGAGGGGTGGAGGTCGGACGATCTCGAGGGGCGAATGTGGGAGGATCGGGAGGAGCTGGACTGGAACTATCCGCTTCTGGGCCAGGAATTCGCGGAGGACGCCTACGACCTGGATGACCTGCCGTTGGATGCCGACTTTAACCGCATCTGGAGTTCCCTCATGGAACAAAATATCCATGTACGATCCCCTTCGAATATTTACATTATCCTCTACCATCTCTTCGCTAGAATGAATGAATCTTCCTCGCAGAGCGGCTTCGCATGGGAGCAATGCGGGAGCGCCAGGGACCCGATCCGACTCCAGACGATGAACGTGTCCCCCAGCATTTTCCCTTCCAAGGGGAACGTGACCCTCGTGGACTTCCGCGCCTCGACCAGCATGTTCCTCTCCTCGCCCATCAAGGTATCATGCCCTAACTTACTCGAGTTTTTCCAGGCTTTCACCGATTCCTGATCAAATGACCGAATCTTGATCTTTCCCACCGGGATCACTCTTGGAGTTGCTTCTTTTTACCTTCGTGCCAGGCCTGTTAAATTGCTTTTCGCAGATTTAGAGGGTGGTCGAAAAAAAGTTTCCTGACTGGCGAAAGTTGGGAGCATTTGTTTAGAGCTCCCTGAGACATTTCTTAAAATTTATTATGGTGAAGTTATCCATGTAACCATACCAGCAAAAATTCACTGAAGGAATACACTCCACACCCAGGCCAGAGTGGCGATGTTCAAGAGGGCGGATAAATGGGTGCAAGTCCCCTGCATCAGCGGCCAGATCGGCTCCTGCACCTACAACGACCTCTGCTCCCTGGTCCCCTTCGCCCCCGGGAAGCCGTGCCCGGCCGTCTTCCAGCGGTATAAAGTTCCCTGCCGTTGCCCCATTCCCAAGGCGAGTCTTGTGTGTCCTTATGTGCAGCATGTCTTATGCATATCACGCCTTATATATGTAATGTCTTATGTATATCATGTATTATGGGTGTCATGATTTATATATGTCATGATTTATGTATGCCATGACTTATATATGTCATGTCTTAGGTATGTAATGTATTATGTATGCAATGGCTTATGTATATTATGGTTTATGCCTATTGTGGCTAATGTTCATTATGTTTTCTTTTCCAGGGGACTTACGAGATGCATGGTCTGAATGGAAGCCTCTATTCAAGGTTCCACTGGTTGGCCCAGGGCGATTACCTCATGCGTATGGTCATGGCCGGGAAGAAAAACAGGTTGCTCGCGTGTTTCGATGTCGCCTTCACGATGCAATAAAAATTCGGAGGAACATGCTAGAATAATTTGAGCACAGAGTACGGTGTTTGAGTGAAGAACCTGAAATCTATCGGTGGCCACCACCAAAATATTTGCGGGATTAGAGCGCGGTTATATGTACATTTCCAGTGAAACCTGACTTAAAATATGTGATCGCTACCGGCTGCTAAGGGGTAATTAAATTTACTCGTGACGTCATGACATGAGAGTAATGACGTCATCAGAGGGATCATTTACTGCTTCGTCCAGCTTTTGCCTTTTTCGTCGGTTCTGTTTCCCATGGAAAATAGGCGACCGAATCGCATGTCTTTCATTGTAAGCGACGATGAGAAGTCCAGTCCTCCTGTGTATATGCGAAGCAAATATGCGCGGGAGAAAAGCGATGCCTCCTATATTCGCGATTTTTCAAGTACGGGGTCAAATATTGGAACAGGCCCACTGGAGCTGGGCAGATGTCGGCCTGCTAATTCAGCAGGCCCACTCTAGTCCAGAAAGAAGGCGCCGGAGAATCGTTGCGGTTCACGCCGCAAAACACGTCCGAAACTTTACAGACATTTTTTCCCTTTAACCCTTTGACACACAAATGTTGAAATCTTTGTCGGAAAGCGTCAAAAATTCTGATGGAGGCTCGGTAAGGGTTAAACAGAAGAACTATGGTGTAAAAAAAGGATCAATTTTCTTATACTGAATATAAAGTGTTTACAACTGGCAATCCCCATGGTATGAAAATAAGCAACGCATTCATTTTTGATGGTACAGGTTTGAATGGTATTAGCGTTGGCTTGTCATAAGCGATTATCCCCAAGGAAAGCAGCGCATTGGGTCAGAGTTGAAACTCCCTATCAAACATGGAGTGTTTTATGTTCAGTGTAGCTCTTTGTGCGGTTTTAGAATGCCAGGAAACAGCGATGTTCATTTCTTTCATCTGCATATATGAATGAATGTAATCACATGTGTTGGGGCATGCATCTTTTAAAGTACAGACCAAAAGGAAGTGGAAAAAGAGGAAGGGAATGTCACATAAAATATGCCTGAATGAGCTGGTCCGTTTGATATGGCAAATACTAGGCAGAGTGCACAAGATTATCACTAACAAGAATCAGATATACGAGGGAAAATCATTAAATAACAGGAATTTTATTAATAACTTTTTTACAAGAGTACTTACAGAAATTGTGTCTGATTTTTCGACATTGTCCCCCTGCTTCGCAACACACTTAGTCCACCTGCCCACAAGCTTGCGGATGACCTCTAGAAAAAAAGCTTTTTGGTGTGGCCTTTAACCAACTTTGCACCGCCTCCATTGACTCGTTGTCATCTGCGAACTTTTGACCCCGCAAAGTTCTTTCAAAGGTCCAAACAAGTGAAAGTCCGATTGCGCCAAGTCCGGACTGTATGCTGGATGTTTCAATACCTCTAATTTCAGAGTACGTAGTGCATCCACTGTATGCGCAGCCGTATGGCGGCGGGTGTTGTCGTGCAGCAACAATACTCCTTTTGAGAGAAGTCCCCGGCCTTTCAATCGTATCGCGGGCTTCAACTTGTTTACTAGCATGTCACTGTATCGAGCACTAGTCACGGTTTCACCCCTTTCCTGGAAATGCACCAATATAGGGCCATTGACATCCCAAAAGATGGAAAGCATGACTTTCCCAGCGGAAGCCTGTGTCTTGAATTTTTTCTCAGCCGGAGAAGACGTGTGCTTCCACTGCATCGATTGCCTCTTACTCTCTGGTTCATATTGGTGCACCCAGGACTCGTCTCCTGTCACAATTCGATGGAGAATAGCATCTCCTTCGCGAACATGACGGTCCAAATGCTCCTGATAAATCTCTGCCGTGCACGCTTGTGATCATCGGACAGCTGCCTTGGGACCCATCTGCTACACACTTTCCTATACCCGATGTCATCATGGACAATTTTGTATGCAGCGCCGTGACTCAAGTTGAATTCTACGGCAATTTCATCAATAGTGACTCGCCTGTTGTCACGGATTCGCTGCTCGATCTGTTGTTTCACTGTCTCAGTTGCCACACTAACTGGTCTCCCACTCCGGTGTTCATCACTGACGTTTTTTATTCCGTTTTTAAAGATTTCCACCCATTCATACACTCTCCCCTGACTCAAACAACTGTCTCCATACTGAACCTTGAAGGCTGAACCTTGAACCTTGATCCATACTGTATTCATTCGACTCAATATGTATATTGAGTTCATTTTTATTGAGGGTGATATTAATTATTGAGTTATTGACTGAAATCGTCACTTTTCTCACACTTGGTTACGGACTAAGGCAAATGATTTTCAGATTCAGCAAAAGTCATTGTTTTCCGGGTTTTTTTCCCCCATGTGTTTCATTTCTTGTTTATTTTTCTGGTCGTAGGGACAGTTATGTCGTGTGCGCAGCTATTATTCAAAACACCACACTATCCCTGATAATTCCAGGAAAGCCTTCTTTAATGGAAAAGAAAATAATAGATTTCTTAATTATTTCATTTATAATTCAAGTTCAATTTTCCGAGAAATTCAACTTGTTGCTAAGATCTTGTTGCCCTCTAACACACGAGAAATGACATCTCAAAGACTTTGACCCATTCCCCATAATCTATTCACCCGGACGACCAATTCGCATTAAATCATTTATAATAATAGAATTTCCGAAATGGATACTTCCTCGGCGAGCATTATTTAAAAAAAAATATGCCTCTGGCCAACTCTTCGCATATGGACATCTTCGACCGAACAGTCTAGGGGGTGGGAAACTTCTCTTCTTTTGAAGCCCTTTGAAGCCCTTTAAAGCCCTTTGAACCCTCTTAAAGGTCCATTGGCAGAAACCAAAGGAATCTACACGAAACCGAGCCGAAACTGCCGCGCCAGGACACCACTGATGCATCGAAGTCCAATGCTCCAATACCAACATCGTGACGTCGATATGGACTGCAAAGAAAATTTAAAATTAGGTTTACTATCAAGTAAGTTCGCAAATTATTATAATCATTGCACCTTTTTGGGAAACGAATCTAACATAACTTCGTCAAACTGCTCATACACCAATACTAAAATAGTTTAAATCCAGCAAAGTACACCTTTCGCTATGGTACATACCTATTTCAAAAGCATGGTTTCGACAGAAGAAAATCATTACCCTTAATAAAGTTGGCGATCTGTTTATTTTATTTAAGACAAGGAATCTGGTAGTGCATTGGCGCGAGTCACTGTGATACGGAATTTATTCCTCGCGGAACGACGAGTCGTGTAGCACGGCCGATGAGGTTGCTTGCTAGCTTACAACACGAACAAATTATATCGGCATGGTCTGGAGAGATGCCGATTTGATACGATTTTAATTTCACATATTTATATTTTTTAAATGTCAAATGCATTAATTTTTTTATTTTCCGCTAATGCGGCTTATGAGGGCATTTACATTCGGTCGTGAGCAGACCAAAGGCCAAAGGCCAAAGGGATTCAAAAGGCAATACTTTAAAGGTTAAACGGTAAGGGATACGAATCATGTTAATGATTTAATGCCTGAATATGATAGACTCGGAGTCAAGCAGAGCGTTTCCAGCAAGATTGTGAATCCCCTCGTCATGCATTACCCATTCGGCAGGGCCCGACGGAATAGGCTCCACGTTCAGGACACCACTTTTCGAAGGACTCTTTATGAGGGTGCCTTAAATCACCACTTCACTTCACAACATCACTTTTACTTTCAAAAACCCAAAAAGACTGTTCTCTGGTCAGTACAGGCTTACACTGCCTCGCTGCTCAGGTGCGTGATATAGCATTATTTGTCTATTTGACCCATCCCGTTGGGCCTACATCTTAGAGTTCATTGACCAAACAACTGCATGAATGAACTCCGAAATGAGCCTAGCGGAGTACTTGAAAAGGCGAAGGCAGGCCGGCCCATCGGTTACACGAACCACCAAACGCCATAGCGTAATCCATTATGGTATGGATGGATGTGTACGTTTTCCTCATTCCACGAGTAGAACGAGGAAAAATGGAAATCTCCCTTGCTGGCTTCATGAAAGGGACCAGAGAGTAATGATGAGAAATTCTAGGAGGGTATGTTGGGGGAAGATGATCATTCACAATATTTCCTCATGAAGGCTGAATAATTAGTTTGAGCCGGTTTTAATGGAAGGCTAAAGCGTATACCAAGTATCCGAAATCCTCTAAAGTCAATGCACACAGGAATAAGGGATACATCAACGTCTTGGATATTAGTTGAATGCAATTTTTCAACTTAAGAAATAAGCCAATTGAATCCTAAACAATGTTGACAAACATATACTCAACTACCGTGGGCTTAGTCTTAATCCAATGACAATCTTCAGACCAAGCCTATGCCTACCTTTTTTTCGCTCGAGAGAAACTGTACCCTTGATATACAGGACAAATATGGATTAAAGAACGTTCTGTAAACTTTCTCAGAATTTGAAAGTTAGATTGAGTATTGCGATCATTTTCATGACTTTAGATAGGGTCTCTCCTTCACTCCTCCATGCACTTGTCCACAGGCCAGTTGAGCGAAGGGGATGTATGGCCTCACAGATGTGAACCTCTATGGGGAATCATCCGTTTGTCCATATCACTTGTCAAGGATTAGTAATACTGGAAAGCTGCCGAGTGGCGTCTTTTCCTCTTGGTATCTCCTGCGCGATACCATCGGCAGCAGATGCTGTTGTCGCCCAGCGGCACGTGCACTGTAAATTGGAAGCTGGGCTCCTGCAGTTGCAGATTTTATTTCAGAATTTCAAATGCCAGATTTCAGTTCATTATGTATAGTGTATGTCTTTCAGCCTAAAAATCTTAGGCCATTTCGTTCAAATTGTAAAAGATTACGACCATTTCCGAGTCAGTCACTTCTAATTTTTCATTAGAAGCATATAATTAGCATCTATTTCTGGGCCCCTAAGTTATTCAAAAGCAAATAATGAATGCTTTATGAATAACATCCTGAGACCTTGAAAGATGTAAAGAGCTTTTTGGGCATGGTTTCCTATTACAGGACATTCATTAAAGGGTTCAGTGACATTGCGAAACCTTTTGGATTGCCATGACAGAAAAACATTCTAAAATTAAATACACACCTGAAGCATTCGCATTATTTTCTAAATTGAAAACAGCACTGCTCTAATCCCCCGTATTGGCTTTTCCCAACTTCAATAAGTCTTTCATTCTTGAAATAGATGTTTCATCTGTTGGGCTTGGTTCAGTTTGTCTCAAAAGGTAGATGGCAAAGAGCGTCCTGTGGCATGTGCAAGCCGAACACTTTCTAAAACTGATAGGAATTATTCTGCCACCGAACGCCGGACATTGGCTTCATATGGTCTACCCAACTTTTCAAACCCAACTTGACACGCCATGGACAGTTATTTATCCTGCGCATGGACCATCCGAGATCCAAAGAATCGACTTGCCTGTTGGATTTTGTATCTTGAGCAATTTTTTGTGTTCTGTTGAGCATAAGCAGGGCAAGTTAAATACTCATGCAGATGGTCTTTCTCGCATGCCACTGCGGAATGATGCTGATGGTCTTACGGGTCAGCATTTTTTTACTCCTGAGGGGATATCGGGTTTTTCAACTACCCCTCTCTGTGCTGCTACTCAACTTTTTTCCTAAATACACGGCGTTTGATCTCTGCGAGATGCAACTCCTTAGCCCTAAGGCAACGACTTAGCCCTAAGCTTTGAACACTCTTTGATTTTCCGGAGGGAAAATTGGTTAATAAAAATCATGGCGACTATGATTATGAATTTTGCTATGAACACTTCTTGTGTTAAGGTCGCATAAGCGCACCAGAGGGTTTCCTTTAGTATGATGGAAATGTACTTGTCCCACATCACATGAGGCCACAGTTGCTCAATCGTGCCCATGATGTTGTAACAGCTGGCCACCTGGACATTTCGAAGACCCTGGCACGTCTTGAGCTACATTACCTTAGGTGGCATATGTCTGACTTTGTCTCTAACTGGATTATAACTGGTACCAAATGTCAGTCTTTTAAAGTACATGGACCAAGTTACCGTCAAAGTTTAACACTAATGCCCATTTTCCCACCTCTTACAGCTTAGGTTTATTACGTGGTAAAATATCCACTCAGAACTTCTAGCGGAAATGTTTGCATGCTAGTCGGGTATGACGATGGCTCACGCTGGGTGGAAGCTTTTCCTTTACAAGATCAAAAGGCAAAAACTGTAGCTTCTGTCCTGGTTTCAGAAGTTTTCTATCTCTATGGTATACCTGACGTTCTACACTCTGATCAGGGTTCACATTTTGAAAGTAAAGTCGTGTCCGAAATCTGCCGTTTTTTGGTGTCAATAAGAGCAGAACGACCGCATATCATCCTCATAGTAATGGTCTTGTTGGACGGATGAATGGGATGATCAAAAAAATTGTTTCTATTCTTGCTGAACAGGAAAATCTAGATTAAGATCTTTTCCGTAAGGACAAGTTGACAGGCCTCCATAAAGTGCTCACATTATGAGGTTCTCCTTGAAATGAAACCGAGAGTTCCTCTGCCTTTTCATTTCCAACCCTCGACTCCTGGTTCATTACCACACAGAGTCAGCAAACAATTCCAACAAACCCGAGACTTAATTTGCTATTGGCTCAACGTCAAAAAAGGATTATGATCAATCCAAACCATTTGGACATCCGTTTCAGGTTTGTGACGTTGTTACAAAGTCTCATGGATTCAAACCTGGCGAAAATGCCAAGCTAGCACCAAATTGGTTAGGTCGCTTTCACGTCACAAGAGTCTTGGATAATGGTATTGTGGAAATAGAAGGTTAACTGCATCAGACTGCTGATGCTGATTTTCTAGCTTTCAGGAAAGTGGGAATAATTCAAAACCACACCACCAGATTATTGGCTCTGGAGGAGAAAATTCAAGCAGCTTTCGGCCTTGCGTCATTGATTGTATCGGATGAGATTTCATAGTGTTTTTCTTGGGGTGTGTGTTAAGACTTTCTTTAGGTCCCTTTAATTTCTGCATGCGTCTAAAAGTTAACATTTCGTTCGTCCCTTATGCTTGTTTTTCTCAAACCCAACAGATGGAGAGGAATATAGTAAAGCCTTGGAAGGAAGTATCACGTGTTGATCCTGATTCTCAACTGCCAGTTCTCCTTGTAGTCCCCCCCTACCATCAGTTACCCTATGCTCATTAGCCCAGATGCTTTTTGTGGGCCTCTCCTTTGCTAGGAGGGCTGACACTAATGCACGCAATGATAGTGATCCCATTTGTGCCGGTCTCTTTCGTCCTTCTGTAGCTGTCAGGGCCCTCTCTGGTGGAAAAATAACGAATGTTCTAAATCTGGCCACTAATATTTTGGATATACACCCACAAGCCAAAGTTCTCTTCCTTCGCGCGGGGAGAATGATGCTGATCAAGATCACCCCCGTCAACCTTCGCGAGACTATTCTCAAATCTTTCTCGAAACTCACGATGAAATTAATTTTTTTCTCACAATCTCACCTCCAAATATCACAATTTTCTTATTGCCCTCCTTTAATAGATATAAATGGCCTCCAGGGGCCGAGATTCAGGACTCAACCTTGTATAGTGTCAGTCAGAAACAACTGAACGATTTTGTGTGGTTTTCAGACGCGCATGCGTAGTGGCACTGAGTGGCAGGTAGTAACCTTGAAGAAGGGGGTTGGGAGATTAGCTGGCAAGCAGTCAGCAGTTAAGAATGGATCGCTGGAGTGTACAAGATCGTGTCGCTTGTGTAGAGTGGTTCATTGAAAGCAATTATGTTACAGTAACGCAACTGAATTTCCG
Organism: Darwinula stevensoni; assembly: GCA_905338385.1. NCBI lineage: Eukaryota > Metazoa > Arthropoda > Ostracoda > Podocopida > Darwinulidae > Darwinula > Darwinula stevensoni. The sequence goes on along the minus strand of CAJPEV010003022.1, from coordinate 18,257 downwards.
GAGGCAGTTCAGACTTTGTAATGTGCCATGTCATAATATCATAATGTCGTTGATGACCAAATTCCGTACCACCGCCTCAGGAACGGATGTCAAGCCATCTGGAGCTCCACGTACCGCAAATTCACCTGCAAACACAGAACGAGTCCGTATCTCCGTTATTGAAAGCCCAAAGCGGTCAGTTCGGTACTTGGCTGTCTCGCTCAACTTGTCAGAGCCCACTGTGCGACGAATTCTCCATCGGATTCAGTTTCACCCACGCAAAATAGCCATTGTGCAAGAACAGAGTGAAAATGATCACATCCATTGGATTTCTGCAGACGTTTCCTGGAGTTCCAGAAGATAGTGCCGGATGTTGCCAATAAACTATTCATGAGTGATGAAGCACACTTTTGCATGAATTGTGATGCAAACAAACAAAATTGCCGGTACTGGGCAAATGAAAATCCGCACCAACTTCACCAGCGACCATTGCATTCTCCCAAAGTTAATGTTTGGTGTGCTGTGTCGTCGTTCCGCATTCTGGAACCATTTTTCTTCGAGAATGAAGACGGTGGAACCGTAACGGTGGCTGCAGAACGGAACAGGAACATGATAGAACATTTGAATCCTGAACTGCAACAACTGGACAACACCGATGACATCTGGTTCCAGCAAGATGGAGCAACAGATCACACTGCTAGAATCAGTATGGCTCTTCAGCGGGGAATCTTCCCAGGGCAGCTAATCTCCCGCTTTGGGGACGTGCCGTGGCCGCCTCGTTCCCCAGATTATCAGCGGCAGACTTCTTCTCATGCGGGTAACTGAAAAGCCGTGTTAACTACAGACGTCCAAGGACCACTGGGGATCCCAAGAGGCGTGTCGTTGAGGAAATTGCGGCGATTCTTGAAGAAATGCTGCGCAAAGTCGTCAGATTTTACGCGCCGCTTAGAGGAATGCATCACTGTTGGTACCAAATTACTTCCTCCGTCAGTTTTCAAAAAGTGAACCATACCTGAAACGAATCTCCCAATTATGGTGCATGTGAATCTGTTTTTCTTTTTCTTGTGACATTCCACAACAAATTTTAATTCGCAAACAAAATCTTTCAGTTGTTTCTGACGGACGCTGTGCATTCAAAATGCTCATTGGTCATTTCAAACCTACGCAGCCGCGACGCTTCTCTTACGCGGGAGCACCGCATATTACTGAGCTGTTTATTACTATTACTGAGCGGTTTAAGCCATCCCACCCAGCCTAGGTCCTGGAAGGGCACAGACTGGAAAGAACTCCTGAACGCGCCCGGCCAAAAAACAGTTTCCAGTCAGGAACCCGTGAATGGCTTCGAGAGCAACAATGGCAATAAGGATAATTGGAGGATGCAAACATACCTCGTTTCTTCGAAATGAAATCTACATTTGAAAATGACAGAAGGGACAGGTACTTCGTGCGTTTGTCGCAACCCACACATTTCCTCAAATCATAACTCTGCAAGCTTTCCGGAAACGTCGGGCTTCAAATTTCTCAACAATTTTCCAAGGTGTTCCATCAAACAATTCCAATGATGGTTATGGTGATTTAAAGCCGTCAAGAAAGGAGTCTACCACTTCTAAAGATTTTTGAAACACATTTATCAAAAACTATTCGTGAAATCCAATTAACTTTCTACAGTAATATCAAAGTTAAACCATCCATCTCCTCCAATAGCATACAAATTTCCGTTCCAAGAGAGGAGTCCGTGGCTATGCCGTGTTTCCACCATGATTGTCCCTTCCCACCTTGCATTTTTTCTTCTGTCATACAGGAACACCTCTCTACGATTAAATAGCAGTGTGTCCATTCCCCCAGCCAAGACAATGTCATCTTCATGAGGTGAGAGAGCATGATCATATCTTCCTACCAGGAGCTCAGCCAACTCTTCCCACCGGAACGTGCGCATATCTTAACGTTGATGTTTCTTACTATTGTTAACTCCTTCAACGACGCGAAGGCAAGAATCGCGATAACATGCTCCTGCGGAACTCCGGACATACCGGTAATTCATATCACTGAGTTGTGACCATTCTTCTGATCCCACCTCGAAACGAAGTACTTTTTTTTTGTTTCTCTCTTTTTATCCCGCCCACCGCAGATGAATACGGGGAGACAGTAGTCGCCGGCCAGTAAAAATACTCTCTCGGTCCTTCTGTCGATTCCCCCTTCCAAACGTCAAAAATCTTCCCCTTAGGGTAGTCAGCATGTGCGTATTTTTCTTAAGTCCACCGGAGGATTCGGATGAATCCACATGTGGATTAGGAGGATCCACATAGAGTCCACACGGGAATAGTCTTATGTCCACATTAGTGCCCCTGTGGACTTGTCCACATTAAGTCCACATGGCTGTCAGTCCACATGCAGATCCCCCGGTGGACCACATGGGGATTTTTCGTAAGGGTCATCCCGCCTTTCCCTGTCACAAATAGTTTCTTGTCGATTCCGACAAAGGAACATGACTCATCCACAAGATTGCGAGTGATTTCATCCACGTCCCAATAATTTGAACCGATCCGATAGATATTGCCGTATTTATATACCGAACAAAAATCTGATATGACTCGTGTTCTGGTTTTCTCCCGAGGGAGAATATGATGAGCCAATGTCTGCGTGTGTCCCTTCCACACCTCTCATGTCTATTAATGATTGGGTCAGTGAACAACATCGATTCTAGGTAATCGGGCGGTAGGAGAGGAATGCGGATTCTGTTTAGGAGATCCGGTAAATGAAACTCCCGGTTTGAAAAATGATTCAAGCATCTCCGCGTCACTTTATACAATTCCATCTCGGAGGAAACATCGAAGTATTCTCGATCCAAGAAAAAAGGCAGTGTCTCGAATGATATTTTCAAGAAGTCTGATGTTTTGCATGAAGTCGTTGAAAAGGGGAGAAATAAGCCTAAAGGCAGCTCCCCGCAAGTCATGGTATTCGCATTGCTCGGCTATCAGAATGACGCGGACGGTATTCTCGGGGTTCAGGAAATCTTTCCCTGACATGGTTAGTTTTTTGCATAAAGACAAGCTTAGTTTTTTGTATAAACCTTTGCTCCCGAGAAAATTTGCATCTCGGAAAACAGGAAATGCTTCATCCTCCCCATCCACTTCCACTCGCGTCCCAATTATGGAATCTCAAACCGCTTCGAAACGGGTCGTGGTGAATTCTTCCTGTCTGATCTCTCTCTGGGAGCTGGCATCCAAGAGTTGCGGTTGTAGATCATTACCGAGTGGGCGCCATTCCAGTCCCAACATTGTTGGACTTGATGTCGAGCATTTCTAAAAATGTCCTGACAGCGTTAAGAGCCAAAGGAAAAGGCAAAAAACTTCTTCGCTTTAATGTACGACTGCGTTGAGAGAGACAAATCTGTCAACGACCAGGTTGGCTTTGAGCAGCTGTAGTTCAAACAATATGTGGCCAGTTCACACGGAACTAGTACCAATCGAAAGCCTGTAAGTAGGAGTATGATTGTCTGAAATTTGAATTAAATTCAATGTGTTATACTCGAGTTATGAGTCATCAACAGGAACTGTCAAACATTGAAAACGTTTTGTCGCTCACTGAGAAAGCAATATCGACACATAACGAAGGATAGAACTGCAAAAAAATATCTGGTACTATGATAATAATCAGATCGACAAAGCGGAAGGAAAGGGTGGACGAAGGTGTAGGAGTGGGAGAGGGGGAGTGGATATGACATGAGCCAATGCAATCGGGCATGATACAGTTCAACTGGATTTGTATTTTTGCCTTCTGCATTAGCCATTGCTCTGTATATATAGATTGAGGTCTACATGAGCATTTTTATTACGAAAAAAATGTTGCTGTTTTGAGGAATGTCCTGTCACAACATGTTTGACATACAAGGGAAATATAGTTCTGTTTGGTTTTCTTTTGAGAGATGCCTTGCTGCGTTCCTTGCGCAGATGCTTTTGGGATACAGCATATATAAAACTGGCATGGAATATCATGACTTGTAATAATGGATCGTTTTCACTTGCAACCCTTCCTTGGACGGACCATTAGATAAGAGGAGACAGGTTTTTTTCGCTGGAACCGAAAACACCTACCCAGTAGTGCTTGGAACACTTCATACGGGGGATTTTAACTATCACCCATAACTTCGGGAAGCGAAAGCAGTCAGTAAATATCCACTGGTATCAAGGACCTTACCAGGGTTCAGCAGAGGAAGACTAGAGCAAATCCAATGTTCCATGGGGGTCACTTCCCTTATTGGGATTTGCTCTTACGGAGAAGCCGCACTAGCTGTGTAAATAAATTGGGTAAGAACTGAAACGTTCGTATCTGGAGACTGAGGAATACATTTTAAGCGAGGAAAATGGTTCGTGACCTAGTGAGAAAGAGTTGCGGAATATTAGTGGTTCCTCTAAATGGATGAAAGGAAAGTGGACTGCGGTTCATTCTTCTAATTGAAGAAAATTGTTGTTTAAAGATGCCTTTCAATATTTTCATGCAATTCCGACTTAATATATTATTATTCAGGACTGGAAGGAGTTTCCAGGTCTGGGTGGATCATCCAGAAGGTCATGACCTCAGCACATGAAGAGGAGAACAAATTGCTAATATTAATTGGTAGGTTCTCTCCTTTATTGAATCAAAAAAGTTTCCGGAAAATGCACCTTTTGCCCAAAAAATTCCTCAAGGGTTTTACCGAAAAATTACCATTCATACTGATGTCATTACTCGGTGAACTACATGCATACAGAGGTTCAGCTTTATCCACTTGCTTTTTTGCTGGGGCAAAAACGTCTTTGGAAAAGTCGACACAGCCAAAAGCTGTGCCCTGGGGGTGTGAACCACATACTTAATTTTTCTTTTTTTAACTCACCATCACCTTGGTTATTGATATGCCAATTTTCACAAGTTACTATCTCTCTACAATTCTGTGTACGACAAATTATTTGAAAACGCCACCTCCAGAAAAATACGGAATGTATCCAAAACTTGACATTTTTCCCGAACTTGGAATCTCAGTAGGTACGTCCATGTCATGTTTCAGCTTTCCATGTTCATCTATTTGAGTGAAGCAAAAAAAACAATTGAAAATACCTCCCCACGAAATATTTACCCCCAAGGGCATTTACCTCCAAAGGTATCCAGGAATTTTCCTGAATTCAGGCTCCCAATAGGTATGTATCGAGTTTCACCTTTCTCTGGCCAATTCGGTAGGACTAAAAAAAAGTTAGTTGAAAACGTCACTCGACAAAAGAATGTCCCCAGGGCATGCATCTGAAACGTGAAAATTTTCCTGAACTTTGTGTCTCGGTAGTTACGTCCATGCCTGGTTTCAGCTTTCCAAGTCTCTCCGTTTCACTGAAGTGAAAATATATCATAAACATCTCCCGCCAAAATTAATGCCCCCAGGACATGTACCGCCAAAGTCGGATTCTTTCTGAGCTCAGCATCCCGAAAAGTACATGTGTACCAAGTTTCAGATTTCTAACTTCTCTAGAACATGGTTAGAATTAGCGTCAGTCACTCAGTCAGTCTATCTGAATGGTATATTCGATGAACATGAAGCTTATGAAAAAATCTGTAATGTTCATCTATGACATTCGATAGTGTTCAATATCCAATACTTTGAAGTCGGGCGAAACCCCGGGCTGGAATTTTGGACAATTGTCCAAAACTTCAGGCAATGTCGTCAAATCCATGGAAAATTCATGGACTACCTAGAACAAAGACATGTTGTGCAATAGAGACGCCGGGATTAGGGAATAATGACAATATGACATGATACATGTATCAATTCGATAAGGAGTTGAATGTTGTCCATTACTCTGACAGGATGGGCATAAACGATCCGGAAGTATGACTTTTAGCTGGATATGAAAACGAATGAAAATGAAAATATGTCATGATTGGGGAGCATTTTCGGAAAACTGCAGTCGAATGAGGTAGCTAGTAACTTTTACTGCGTTCAATTTAGCAATTGGCACAGATTGAATGTAAATTTCCTTTCAATTATTACTATTCACATCCATATATGCTTAATTGTATGTTGTTTGAGGAATGCTGTTTCTAATTCTGCTCTACCATTCATAGAACATCCTGCCGTCAAATTTGGCTCTCACACAAATTATCTACATTGAATAATGCAACCTCTTCCTGGATGCATAATTTCGTCTCGTCAAAAATTTGTTCCATATGTTTCCACTGCCCACGGGCAGTGGTTCTTTGCAAAACTTGCAATGATACTTCGATCTGAGGCACGGAATTGAAATCCATGAGATCCACTGTTCCATAGGTGCAAAGCATAGCTGTCTGCGATGAGATTTACCACCTCCTTCTTGACATTCTCTTTCCAGATATCTTTCAGATGAATATTATCTATAGGATGAAAGAAGTTCCATGGATAGGCGATGACACCGTGACACTCCATCCCCCATATCCAAGTCTTCCAATAAGACTCCTTACGGCACCATTGACTGAAGGATCTCATGAAGAGTGTCGGCCCATTTAACTTGAAGGACTCATCGGACTTCCACGATTGCTTCACTTGCTTCATAGCCTCTACCAAGAAAGAGTGCCTGGCATGGAACCTGAATGCTTGATTGGCAGGCATGAAGTAAATAAGTGATATAAACGATTCAGCCAGCCCATGGAATGATCTGAGGATTATATTGTCAAAATCCATGTACATGCCCCCTCGCTTCCAAATGTAGGCGAGCCTAAGCAAGTCTCCCAGGAACATGACGGTGGTGGTGTTGCTTAGAAGAAAGTCCTTTGGGTTGAAAAACGTTTCAAAAACCGTGTCTTTGAAAAGCTTTTCAGGGTTTATCAACTCAAAATTAACATTTGGAAAAGGGAACACAGGTTTGCCCGTGAACTCGTTCAAGTGTAGAACGGTGATGTTCCATAGGAAATTGTACCTTGCGGCTGACTCCACCGCGCAGGCGTACCGCCCTCTCACATTGCCCTTCACCCACAGAAATACGATGCTCTTCATCCAGTTGTCATCGGATCCGGAGATGAAAGTCTTTAATTTTCCATTCTCCTTGTTCTGTTGTGGTAAATTCCATATACAGACGAGGATAACTATAATATGTATCCTCGTAATGTCCACAGCCCGCATTCCCGATCCCCAATGTTGAATTTTACTAAACATAGCTGATTTCAGTCTTTGAAATGGAAAACGACATTTACGAGTTGAAACTTTCAGCACGAGGCGGCCGAGCGTGAGGTGTTGTTTGTGACCCTTTGCCATTTCCTAGAAAGAGAGAAACAAGGTGACAGGAACAAAACGAGATTAATGATATTTAATGTACCGTATACGATGGCACTATATTTAGACCACATACCCTCATTACCATAAAGAAGTAACACCAAGAATGGCTTGAGCGATATTGATTAAATTTGGTAAACATGCTTGTATTAGTGTGTCATGAAGTTGATGTGAGTATCAAGATTATAGGTTGAATATTCGCTAAGGAAACTTAGAATACATCCCAATTTAAAGGGTCATACTTTTTACCCATGGCGACCATCAGGAGTTCCTGTTCCGCATTCCATTCATAAACTAGATGTGTAGAAAAATGGAGGAAGGTTTCAAGATCATAGGATGAAGGGCCGTTGAGAAAACAAGTCGAACCAGGAGGATTATGGCAGGGAGACAGCGTCACCGATAAGGCCAGTTTCCTTTTCGCTTCCCTCAAGCCACTTCCCTTATGTGGCATTGTTGATTCATTAACCCTCCAAGTTGCAGGAAACCCCTCATAGCCTGTATTAACGTCGCAACTGCACGTTTGCTGCTTGGAAGGTTAACTAAGGAGTCATACCAAGACAACGTGATTCTTCTTCAAAGTGACAGAATCTCTGATTATTCAGGTATAGGTATGTAAAAAAACATGGCTAGTGTCCTGAAAGAGTGGGCTGAGAGGTTCTACTTATAGACTTAATAGCTACAGCCGAGTCACTGGGAGTTTGGGCAGTAGAAGGAAAACAAAGGAAATGAGAAATGGGTCACTTAGGGTCTCCCCTGTCTTTGTCGGCGGATTAACTCTACCGTTAAAAACATGGCATTCTGACACGGATGCCACATGGGTCTTCCCTTCAGAGGTGAGTACATATATTTTTTCGCATTTTTTTACAATCTTCTCATGCAGTTACATGATGTGGCGTCCTTGTGTAATTCCTGAGAGGCCAACCAATCCTGTGCACATTTAGCATTCCTGCCGTTCTTGTGAATAAAAACTGCCTGTGGAAACCCTGTTTTTCCAAGCTGGAGATTAGGTGAGGGGGCTGTCAGCTAGCTGACATTTTATTACCTCGAATGGGGTGACCTGTCTAACTCGCAAACCAACTCGCCTAATTCCCAGTGACTCGACTATACCTAGATCAATTCATACTGTGTAGCGTGTCATGGTATTGGTGAAAATTGGAATGCCTTTCAATGAATGTTCACCGAAAAACGACAGGGCTACTCGTGTCATTACAGTCCTGACAGTATGAACGGTTAACGCAGTGCTGCTGAACAGGATCAGTACCTGTGTGTCCCTCCCCACTCAGTAACGCGTACGTACTCCACGCGCAGCAACGCATGCCTGCAATCAGCATGGCATGCTGTCAAAAAGGTGGTGCACTTCCCGTTGTGAGATCTGCTCCCAGTGGGCCCCCAGTCTCAGCTCCAGTTCGTGCAGCGTCGCAGGAGGGTCCAGACAATGATCACGGACGCGAAGGCGAAAATACCATTCATGGTAAAATAAGATCTTGGAAAATCCCGATTACAAAACATGTGCCCTGAGGGGCTTTTCTCCCGCAATAAATATATACAGTATATATTTTTTATACTAAAACCGGTACTAAGAGAACCCCGTGCCCAACAGGTTTCAGCTTTATACGTTTGCCTTTTTCGATGGTGCAAGAATATATTTGGAATAGCCGATCCGCCCAAAATGTTTGTCCTGAGGCCTAATATATATAGGCAATCATGACTGGGGTAAAGAGTCAACTATGATTCCTATGATTCACCTATGATTGCCACAAAATCCGGCAAGAGCTTATCATGAAAAAATGATTTTAAAATAGACACCACTGCCATGACAAGCGGAGCCCGGGAATTTCCAATGACTTCTTGTGGTTTTTCGAGAAGAATTTCTTATTGACTCTATGGAGAAAGAAATCCGCGTATGCTAGGATCCAGCAATAAACAATACGAATGCCCCTTATTAACTTCTTCAATCCCCAGGGCTACTTCCAAAATGAATATCAATATCGGATGGAACTAGGGAATCAAGTGACCTTAATATCAAAATATGCTTAAGATAGAATCCATTTTCACTAAATCACTGAAGGAAGAAATGAAGCAGTAGAAATACATTAGAGCATGTTTAGCTGAGTGGTCTTTGCACATACTTCCGTGTGGCCGACTTGTATTTGTTTGCATTGTCAACATTTTTTTGCAACTTGTTTATGTATCATAGGAGTGATTAAAATTGCACATAGTCATAAAATAAACTTGTTACCTGCACTCCAAATACAATTTTATCTCGTTCGAGACCGATGAAATCACCTTTGAGCTCTCCGTTCGTAATGCCTAGAGCTTCACAAGGACACAGGTTCTCCAAGGACGCGTCGAAATCGGCCGCCGCCTTGAAATTAGTCTCGATTGGGATTGCCTGGAGCGATTTGCCCCTGAGGAACACTAACACACTACTCTTCTGACGTTTAATTCAAGGAAAATTTTACTTAGGAGGTACATTCCCTCAAAGCACAATTATCGGGCAGAATGGCAAGTCCGAAGACATCTTCGTCACAGCGAAACAGGAATATATACGGAACTTGAACTTGCTATGAGATAGGTTGTCTCAGTTGAAATAATATGGTGGAGCAGCAGGTACTGTCTCCTCGCCATGACTAAGTTTCATCAGATTTTTTGAAAGCGTATCCGCCACGTCACTTACCTTGTCATCTAGAACCCCAATCCTTCTTCTAAGATGATATGTACCTCCTAACATATAGTCATGGTATGCCGCAGGAACTGCAATACTCAACGCATTCCACAGCTTTCCGACCAAACTGGAAATAGGGTCACTCCACCACCTGAAACTTCCTAGGGATTTATGAGTTTTAACACGTTTCCCCTGGTTCTACTGCTACCATCGAATGCAAAAACATATGCTAAGAACATCGATGTCTATCCAATCGATCATCCGGGAAGTCTGCCTGAGATCCCCCCTCATCTCATCTCACTGCTTACCGTCCATTACTTCGAGTCAGTAGAGCCTCAATGTCTCATGTGAATGTCCTCCTACCTAATTTTATGACATTCGGAGTTTGCCTCTGAAACCTCTCTCGGATGTTGGTGGCTTTTTTAATCGAGAGATTCTAGAATAGAAAGCAACACTTCAAATAGTTCTTACCATTACTGATTACACCAGGAAAATAGCGGTTCGACTCATATTAGTAACGGAATGCCAGATTGTTTCGATGACCCATTTGACCTCTCGTTCTCTTGCTGCCATCAAACTGGAAAAATCGACCGCACTCGACATTATCTATTCCTTGAATTATCTTTAAGGTCTGGATGAGATCGCCCCTTCTTAACGTTTGCTCGAGCGAGTACAGTCCCAACATTTCTAAACGCTTCTCGTATGATAGTCCCCAGACCTCCTTGATCATTATTGTGGCCCTTCTCTGTAATCCCTCGATCGCCAACATATCGCCCTTATTTGTAGGCCTCCAAAACTGGATGCAATATTCCAACTAGGGTCTTATTCTTCCGTTGTATGCGGCGCTGATAACGCGCGAAGTCTTACTTGCAACCGAACGACGAATGTAACCTAGAATCCTGTTGCATTTGGGCACCGTTGCTTGCGCGTACGAGGAAATTTTGAGGTCCTCGTCGATAGAAACTCCTAAATCTCTCTCTCCGTTTGCCTCATGCAATTTAACATCGCCGAACGTATCCAGAGACCTACCGTTGTTTCGACCGACGTGGAGAAGTTTACACTTGCTCCACTCGTCCAAAAGAATTCAATCTCGCTCAGGTCTAGCCCTATCCGCTTCCCCCTTTATGGTAAAACCTATATTGCTGTCGTCGGCAAATTTACTCATCTCACCCTCTACGCCGAGATCCAAATCGTTTATGTAGACGAGAAACAGAAGCGGTCCAAGGACCGAGCCTTGAGGAACACCGCTTGGGACTCCGACTTACTTCGACATTTCCCCAAATTTCCCGCTTCAACGTCCGCGTGATCCTCTTATATTCCTCATAGCCCGCGCTATCTCCCGTGCGCTTGTACGCATCCCATTTCGGCTTTTTATCCCTGATTAGAGCTTTGATTTTACCATAGGCCACTCTCTGCTCCTTGGTGCGAGAGGTGGGACGAGTATGACGAGTAATGCGCTAATAATTAAAGTAATAAGCTGATTGATACTGACCTAATGTGAAACTGGAGGTAGCTATCAGAAAACGTATGAATAGTGCTACAAATTAGCCAGGTAACTATAGATACTAACTCACGACTTAGCTGACAGAACCTCGAGAGTATCCTCCAACACGTCCTCACGCTACGAACGCTCGATCAAGACTGCTGCTGAGGTGAATTTCTTGGGAGCTTCATTGGGAAGCAACGGTGAGTTCTATCATAGTGTTGGCTTTCCGTATAAAACAAAAACCGTACTGAATCGAAATCGACCTTCGGGTTCTGATGTGACTGTCAAGTTTTTCCGGTGTACTGTGACATCATGATCCCTGAATTAATCAAAAGTATCAGGTTTATCTCAATTAGATTCACCAAATGTAGGCAAGGAGTTAATCTGTTGAGACCATTTTCTCCAAACCCAAATAGCTAAATTTCAACGCGAATTCAAAATCGGTTTCTGAATTTTCGGGGGGAGACAGAAAAAAGGCACAGGAAATGAATTGAATTCCTGAAAATTTAAAGAGGCGATAGGATATAATATGGCTGATAACGCGTCCATGCTGCCATTTAAAAGTACTTATGATGGGATCTCCCCATCGAAATGTCAACATGACCTTTGTAATCTCAGTTTTCCGGTTCTTTCCCGCATGACTCGAAGAGCGGAGAGCAGCAGCTTTGCCAAATCCAATGGCAGGAATCTCGACCGAGGCTTCCACATTATCGAAGGGGAGGAATGGGAAGTGAGGAGAGGTAGGCATCCTCTTGCGATCTCCGTCTCTCCTGTCTGCGCTCATTATCGATGAGGACATGGAGGAAAGAGAAGAGAATGAAGGAGATTCTTTTTCTTCCACGGTTAACACATGAACGAGAGGGCTGGTCCTGGAAAGAAATACATTCCAACGAAAGCAGAGCACATCGTGAACATGCTCACACACGGAGTGAGTCGTACTTTTTTTTTTAGCAACGTAATCGCTGCAGTCACTTAGTCACCCATCGCCGAGCCGAACACTTTCGTACCATTTCACTTTCAATTGTAAGAAATGTGATTAAAGTACTCGTGTGGTTCCATTTCCCATCGTTCCGGAAGGACCATCCATGAAAATAATTGGAAAGGTATGAGGGAAAAAAAATGTCAAAACAAAAACATTCTACAAAGCAAAGACGATGCTTCTCTTTTTCTTCTCTATATATTCATCCAGAACTCGGCAAAGGCCACAGCAACCTACCAGAGTCTGCACACAATGTATACATCAGATACCGTTCTAAATCTGTGCAGACAGAGCGCTTACATTATTGCATTTCCACAAACTTTGAAGTTCCGGAGAGGGCCACTAATTGGGCTTCTGAGGTGTTCGGAAGAAAACATTATTGGCTAGAAGAGTTGTACAGCAAGCTCTATTTACTTGTAACAGACAGGATGCTGAAGAAAATAGAGTCAATGCTTGCGCTTCGTGGTATGGCTCTTGGAAGACCAAAAGAGTGAAGCCAGGAAATAGTATCGGATGAGAATGAAGTAGGCGCGTTTAGAGGGAAACGAGGAGAGGAAAAGGTGGATGAAACAACAAGCATTTTCCCACGACTATCGCATGACAGAAGATGAGGATGCCAACGAATTTTTCTTCGAAGAGCTACGGGAGCCGGCACATAAATCGAGCTCAGTTCTTCATTCCAAAGCTATTCTTCGTGCAAAAGCTGTTCCTCAAACAGCGAGTCTTCTTGTCGCTGCCACAAAGAAAATTCTCTTATATCCGTAGCTATTGAACAATGCCCTTTTTTTCCAACCTAATAGGTTCTGTATTCTGTCTCTGTCCAGTATTATCATATGCATGTTTTGTTCTCAAGTCCAAGTCATCAATGTATAGATTGATTTAATGCGATCAAAACCATTTCAAAACGCAATTGCTGACAAAATTCGCTACAACAATTAAAAACTAGAGTGTATTTCCAGATCCTTGAAAAAAATCTTTGGAAAAATGATGGATCACACACTCTTATCAAGCTTACACATATCTGCTCCCAATTTTAATGAATTTGAAGAATGAGAATACAGATTTAGTAACATCGGTTGGGGGATATACAGATTTTTAAAGAGAGGCATGCAATTCGTGACCTTTGACCATTTGCCAATGTCAGTTCCTTGACTCGAGAGTGCCAAAAAGCGGCTCCAAGACCCTCCCTTGGGACCTTTACTATAGTTTTCAGCCAGATATTAATCCCGGCGGGATCGCTTTTCACCGTCCCTCACACTTCAAATCCACTCGGCCGATGTGTGGATATCGTTATGGACAATGCCGGCAGCCGCTAGAAGTGATCCAAGTAACATCACAGAGGCTGATGCAAGAGCTGTCATTCGTGTTTATGTTCTGGAACAGTTAATGCATTTGCCACTCAGCTGAAGAGTATTGGTAATAATAATATTCATAACATGAGCGCATCGCATTAGGTAGCTGATGCTGAGCCCTTGCGTCGGAGGACGTTGACCGATGCAATTGCTCAGCAAAAACTCAGAGATTTACCTTCTCGAGAAATCCTGATGGCAACATTGGATCGACGTCTGGAATGGGAACCCATGCCTTCAAAAAGGCCAGGTCAATCGGAAGAATCACGGAGACATTCCTTACACCATGAGCCAAGATCATTTGGAGCTGTTTTTCGCCACAATTCGCAACTGTGGCGGACAGAATGACAATCCTTCTCCAATTATGTTCCGTTCTATTTTGCGAAAGTGCCTGCTACTGAGAATCAGACATTTCAGCACAGGAAATCGCTCATCGCAAGATGAAACTGCCAGTTTGGCAGTCTGTGTGAACAATGTCACCAACATTGTCCCTGGAAGTGAAGTTTCAGAGGATTCTGACCAGGACTAAAGTTCACTCCCTCGCTCGCCGCCACTGTCGGTGAAACACGTACCGATGAATATCATCAAGCAGAGTGAACGCGCACGGAAAAATGAATACTTGAGGATCGAATGGCGGCAGCTTTGGGACCAACAATTAAATCGAATATCGATCGGCCCTTGCCTATTCGATCAGCTTGGCGCCAATTGTAGAGCAAAGTCACAGGAAACAACGCCCTCTTCAACCGCAAAGCAGTGCAAGACGTGGTGCTTCCAGCATTTACTCCTCTGCAGTGGGCTTTTTGGCCAAGAGATAGTCTTTCGAAGCATTCATATCATCATATCACATGCAGGAAATCAAATTATTAACTGATTTGGGGGGCTTATGTTCCCATAGAATACGTGGAAGCTGCGAGGATGAAGTTGTGCAACAGTATGTGCAACCAATGTGACAGACTAACACTTGGCCCCTTTTATGACCCTCAAGAATCCAGATCAGGATGATAAAGAGAGGAACAACATTGTAATTTGCATAAATGGTAATGTAAGCCCTAGGACACAAACTTACCAAAACACTCAAATTGAGACGGTATTGGGAAATCCCGTAGAATTTTCTGAGAGTTTCTTCAATTACTTATTTCGAAGTGCAAAATTCGCACAACTTTACATGATATAAAACGTTTCTGTCGTCCTTCCCTCTCTCTTTCTTAGAAAGGCCGCAGAAGAAGCGAAACTGCACCTGCTAGTCTTGAATACCCATCAGGGCAGATGCACGAAGGAGAGACAGATTCCAACTGCTTAAGTCACATACGGTATTCGAAGAGTTGCAGGATTGCATTCACTTGAGGGTGAAACCTGCTCGTTAAGAAACATCGTTAACCTTGAGGAGACATGAATCAAAAGCAATAGTGTGCGAAAAAAAGGACCTTTCTGAGTGACGCGTCGACTGACCGACATGGTGTCATACATTCCAAAGTGTTACAACAATAACTTGGAAGGGCTCTCCTCTCGTCTTTGATGCATGGGGAAAACAGAATCCCTGTCCCCAAATATGGACCAGTAAAACCTGCACTGCACAATGTAACCAAGGAATGCGCGAGGGGTCGAATGGCGGAAGGATTGAGGAATAAATACCTTTAATTGCCATCGAATTACTGCCAATTTTTAACAAACCAGATGAAGGGCAAATTGACGCCTGCTTCACTCCAGAAGCAGTAAATCCGAAGGTTTCTGCATGTGCACTTTTATATCAGCTACGGGCCTCGTATGTGCGGCACTCCGAAGCAGATTGTTTCATTTATCACGGGAGCAATAAATAAATCTTAAGATCGCCCAGAGATGGCGCGGAAGCACCTCGGTGTATATGTCTAATTTATGTAAATTGTCACAGTTTAGTTATTGTATAGATACATTTATGGTACCGGTCAGACCAACATTAAATGGAACGGGAGAGATTCGGAACTGCCGTAAGTGGATTAAAAATAACCGATTAAAACTGGTCAGTAGGGGAGAAATAAGGGACACCGGTGAGTTAGGCACCGGGAAGAGGAGTGACCTCGCAGGCCACTAGCTGAACGGCGGGGGAGGGGAGAGGAGGATGAAATTCAACTCATAGGACAACCTGAATCTGCCAGATCTCTACAACTTGACTTTGCAAGTTTCGCACTCTTTGAATCAGCTTCTCCCACATCTCGCTCTCAATGCTCCTCAGGTTTTAGAAACTACACCTGCAATCCAAGGTNTACTATAGTTTTCAGCCAGATATTAATCCCGGCGGGATCGCTTTTCACCGTCCCTCACACTTCAAATCCACTCGGCCGATGTGTGGATATCGTTATGGACAATGCCGGCAGCCGCTAGAAGTGATCCAAGTAACATCACAGAGGCTGATGCAAGAGCTGTCATTCGTGTTTATGTTCTGGAACAGTTAATGCATTTGCCACTCAGCTGAAGAGTATTGGTAATAATAATATTCATAACATGAGCGCATCGCATTAGGTAGCTGATGCTGAGCCCTTGCGTCGGAGGACGTTGACCGATGCAATTGCTCAGCAAAAACTCAGAGATTTACCTTCTCGAGAAATCCTGATGGCAACATTGGATCGACGTCTGGAATGGGAACCCATGCCTTCAAAAAGGCCAGGTCAATCGGAAGAATCACGGAGACATTCCTTACACCATGAGCCAAGATCATTTGGAGCTGTTTTTCGCCACAATTCGCAACTGTGGCGGACAGAATGACAATCCTTCTCCAATTATGTTCCGTTCTATTTTGCGAAAGTGCCTGCTACTGAGAATCAGACATTTCAGCACAGGAAATCGCTCATCGCAAGATGAAACTGCCAGTTTGGCAGTCTGTGTGAACAATGTCACCAACATTGTCCCTGGAAGTGAAGTTTCAGAGGATTCTGACCAGGACTAAAGTTCACTCCCTCGCTCGCCGCCACTGTCGGTGAAACACGTACCGATGAATATCATCAAGCAGAGTGAACGCGCACGGAAAAATGAATACTTGAGGATCGAATGGCGGCAGCTTTGGGACCAACAATTAAATCGAATATCGATCGGCCCTTGCCTATTCGATCAGCTTGGCGCCAATTGTAGAGCAAAGTCACAGGAAACAACGCCCTCTTCAACCGCAAAGCAGTGCAAGACGTGGTGGTTCCAGCATTTACTCCTCTGCAGTGGGCTTTTTGGCCAAGAGATAGTCTTTCGAAGCATTCATATCATCATATCACATGCAGGAAGTCAAATTAACTGATTTGGGGTTGGCTTATGTTCCCATAGAATACGTGGAAGCTGCGAGGATGAAGTTGTGCAACAGTATGTGCAACCAATGTGACAGACTAACACCTGGCCCCTTTTATGACCCTCAAGAATCCAGATCAGGATGATAAAGAGAGGAACAACATTTTAATTTGCATAAATGGTAATGTAAGCCCTAGGACACAAACTTACCAAAACACTCAAATTGAGACGGTATTGGGAAATCCCGTAGAATTTTCTGAGTTTCTTCAATTACTTATTTCGAAGTGCAAAATTCGTACAACTTTACATGATATAAAACGTTTCTGTCGTCCTTTCCACTTTCTTAGAAAGGCCGCAGAAGAAGCGAAACTACACCTGCGAGTCTTGAATACCCATCAGGGCAGATGCAAGAAGGAGAGACAGATTCCAACTGCTTTTGTCGCATACGGTATTCGAAG
Source organism: Darwinula stevensoni (assembly GCA_905338385.1). Classification (NCBI taxonomy): domain Eukaryota; kingdom Metazoa; phylum Arthropoda; class Ostracoda; order Podocopida; family Darwinulidae; genus Darwinula; species Darwinula stevensoni. The sequence continues at coordinate 825 of CAJPEV010003022.1, read as the reverse complement.
AGTTGCAGGATTGGTTCACTTGAGGGTGAAACGTGCTCGTTAAGAAACATCGTTAACCTTGAGGAGACATGGATCGATAGCAAGTGTGCAAAAAAAAGGACTTTTCTGAGTGACGCGTCGACTGACCGACATGGTATCATACATTCCAAAGTGTTACAACAATTGGGAAGGGCTCTCCTCTCGTCTTCTGATGCATGGGGAAAACAGAATCCCTGTCCCCAAAAATTGACCAGTAAAACCTGCACTGCAGAATGTAACCAAGCAGAGCGGCCGTGGAAGGAAGAAGGAATGCGCGAGGGGTCGAATGGCGGAAGGATTGAGGAATAAGTACCTTTAATTGCCATCGCATTACTGCCAATTTTTAACAAACCAGTTGAAGGACAAATTGACGCCTGCTTCACTCCAGAAGCAGTAAATCAGGAGGTTCCTGCATGTGCACTTTTATATCAGCTACGGGCCTCGTATGTGCGGCACTCAGAAGCAGATTGTTTCATTTATCACGGGAGCAATAAATAAATCTTAAGACCGCCCAGAGATGGCGCGGAAGCACCTCGGTGTATATGTCTAATTTATGTAAATTGTCACAGTTAAGTTATTGTATAGATAGATTTATGGTACCGGTCAGACCAACATTAAATGGAACGGGAAAGTTTCGAAACTGCCGTAAGTTGATTAAAAATAACCGATTAAAACTGGTCAGTAGGGGAGAAATAAGGGACACCGGTGAGTTAGGCACCGGGAAGAGGAGTGACCTCGCAGCCCAGGCTTTAGCTTGTCCTCACCGTGCTTTTTTTCGGTCAGGTCAATCCTTCACCCCATCTGCCG
>CAJPEV010003021.1:9813-23837 GCA_905338385.1 Darwinula stevensoni | reverse complement strand
CTTGGAAATTGGAACCACACTATTTGGACACCCTGTATACCCCCTGCGGCAGAGGTTAACGTTGCTATTATTTCAACTTATACATTTTATGGTCGAATTGCGAAATAATTCAATGGATATCTCGTACCACGTCACGACGGCCTTATCTTTTGGATTGCGAAACGGCTGGAATTCTCAGACATGCTAAGATCCCGGTGTGTATCATGATGTTATCCCGGATTTTCAGAAACTTAATGTGAATAGAGGGTTTCCAGTTAGGAAATCGTTTGAAGAATGAAATCATTTATTTTTTCACCTGCTCGTGCGGCTTTGCTTTCCTACCCTATTGGCTGCCTCTCCATCATCATGGTCAAGGGTCAAATGACATGCGTTTTACCATAACATCCATTTCCTATCATAGGCGTCGTTATATGGGAATTTTCACATACGTGAGAAGAGATTGCATACGCTAATTTTTTAGCATATGTAATCTTTAGGACATGGCAAATTTAGGACATGGCAAAATCTAATGAATTCCATTCCTGACTGCAATCCTCATCCCAGTTTCACGACCTTGAAGATGCAGAATTGCCTGAGAATTCGGGGCACTTGACCCGACAGCGAAGCTCAAATCTACGCCAAATTTTGATCGATGAAGGTCATCACAAATGGTTTTTGGACCCTGAGGCCCCTGTTCCGTTTGGAGTTGCGATCTTGATGGATTCCCCATCTACTCGAATGAAGAAATTTAGGATGGCCTGTCGGTCATCGCAATCGTCCGGCAAGGCGGCTGAACATATACCAAACATTTGATGTTGACTAAATGGATTTCCGTGTCCACACGACCAAAGGCCTCATCTATCGCATTGCGAAATCATGCCTGGGAATTGCTGGAAACTTACCACATTGCAACCCCCGACCTGTTTTCATGGAGTCAGTACTGATTGGCAGACCGAGGGACAATTTTCTTTTCTTCCACCTCCGTGAGCCGCTCCAGGGAAGTTTTTGGAGTAAAAAGAACTACCAAAGGAAACACATGGACTTTTAGGTGGCGAAAAGTGTCATTAATGTTGCTTCCAGTGCATTGTTTCGCCATAAAGATTAGATGCAGTTAATTTAGGCTTAGCGCGATGGCGCAGGTCGCGTCCCCCATTGTTGACGGATGTCGTGCCTTAGTTATGCCGGATTCATGATTTCTTCGACTTTAGTTTCGCTGTCTGCATTTTCCCTTTTTTATTTAGGAGACATTATTGTGCTGAGTTCATGGGATGAGTTGAGACTGAAACGGAGGTTTGCAGTGGCCGATCAATTTGATGGAATACGTAGATATCTCATCCGGACAACCCTAAATTAACACGATGGCGGGCAGCTTGTATATCTTCTGAGAAGAATTTGCCTGAAGGCAAACTCTTCCCAGTAGGAGTCGAGGAGGTTTGAGGAACTCTGGATAGGCCTGATGATCCCTGACGGCACTGAAATGATTCATGATACTCGAAAAAGACCGACATTCCGTCGTACGTTACACGTTCTCTGTTAGATGTGCCTTGAGAGACTAAATAGGCCTGCGATTGGCCTAACGCTACACGTCCTCGACAAAGTGTCTCGAAGACCAGGGATTAATTGGCCTAATTGGTCCGTGGGTCAAGAATTGAGTTTCTTTTAAACGAAAAAATGCAGGCCTATGCCTGACCCGAAAAGAGCCCGTCGGTTAGGCTTAGGCCTAACGTTAGTGAGGTCTGTAGAGAAGGGAGGAAGGTTGGAGGCGAGGGGGGGAAGTGAGTTTCAAGTTGAAGAAAGGTAAAACCTTTTACAATTGGTTTTCACATTGCTACATCACAGCATTGATGAAGACTTCGAATGTCTTCCAACTTTAATTTTCTTTCGCAGTCACTTCATGTGTCCGGAACAAAGCAACACCTTGCGAACTGTCGGCCACGAAGAGTATTCTGATGCCGTTTTCTGGCGAACTATCATATGCCCAAATAAAAATACGCCGATGTGTCATTTGTGCACCGGCTGCTCTCTTTGAAAATCCAGGGAGACTCACAATGACTTTAATCAGAGAACGATCAGGCATCTGTACCGCAGAAAGGAGAAGCAGCACCGCATATCGTCCGTCATGGAAAGCTGTAAAGTAGCCGAGAGCCCTCTGCGGATGAGGAAAACGGGGAAAACATCCGGACGGAAAGGGTTAGTCCTGGCCGGTTCAACTCCGTTCATTTTCGGTTTCCTGCAGTTTAGTTGCGTCTCCCTTTAAATTTCAGAATTTTTATGTGCAAGTTACAGTCAAACTTTGCCTATACGGCTAGGATTGCAGTACATTTTCAAACATTTCGAAGAATTTACGAATTTACATTTATCTGAATTAGTTTCATGAACTCTAGCACTTTGAAACCAAATAAAAAATCAATGGCATACGCAGAAAAGCATATGGAAGGAAAGTCATATTCATCGTGTTGATCACAATCATGACCATAATCATGATCATCATCAATATCATCATCATTATCATCATCTTCATCCTCATCCAATTCAGAATTTTCAAAACCATTCAAGATTCCTCTTTCCACATCCTTCACTTTTGTCTTCATCCCAGGTAGCTTCTTGACAACCTTCAGACTCTAGACTCTACAGCTTAGAGTCCAGAGCAGCGCTTCTAAACCGAGGGCCGCGACCCAATTTGGGATCGCGAACTGGCAGTTAAAACCCAAGTTATGTGTTTCTTTGCGACTTTAGCGCATAGGTGGGGGAGTCTGTCGAACTTCGGCCAGTTCTTGGCGTCCTGAATGGTATTATCGTGATTTATGGGGTCGCGCGTGAAAAATGTTGGGGAGCCCTGGTCTAGAGGAATGCAAACCGGGATCAGAGTAAACTGAAACAACGCAACACACCTACCCAAGGCACAAAAAGTGCGGCAGTACCTGAGAAAGTGAAGACTGAGGAACCCCAAGCCCAGGGAACTGATGCGAAGATCTTCCCTCCGACAATAGAATGCAATCCACCCACCAGCTCCTCAATGTATCATGAGTTCCCTTCAACATTTCGGTCATTCGGCCATTGAAAGGTAGATTCCGCAGGATATCACCTACTAGAAGTTCAAAAATGCCTGTAATCCATGGCTTTCATTGGCGCAACATTCTTTATTGAAAAATTGAGGGTCGCTCGTGAAGTCCGGAATGACGGTCACGCAATGTGTTGATAATCGATGAAAATATTGACAAGGTTGAAAACTGAGCCCAATATTTCACCCACGACCTTCGTATTAGAATCCTCGTGTGCATTATATTTTATCTGCTAAAATTACGGTAGTGAATCAACGCAGAGGGAATTTCAACATTATCATTAAAGTTTGCAGGCAATTTAAGCTGATGGAGAACGAGAGAGTTTGAGAGTTGGCCAGATAAGTTTTTTATGATGTCACTTTCCAGGTAATTTCCATCCTCTGCACGTCTTTGGGTTGCCTCTTTCCTTCAGCGCTGCTAACATCGAAATACTTCGACTTCGCGTGGTGGATATCACCCAAGTCGTCTTGGGAGAGTTCCTCTGGTGCATCCTGCCGGAATTTACTCGTCTCCAATATCTCTGCCAAAGAAACAATACATTTCACTCTTTACCGCCACTCCAAAGTCCCAGCCTGGATCGCTTCAAAATGAAATGGAATCAAGTATCCAAGCTCGAAGTTTGTGGACTATCCTGAATCTGGAGATCTTCCAGACGGGTGAGTGCAAAGTATTGGAAGCTATGACTAAAGAATTATGAATTCCCTGGATTTTTTCACATCTTTCTCTCTGTACTTTTTTCTCACTTCGAAAGCAAATTTTCATAGACAATTTTGAGGTGAACCAAATAAAAATATGTCGTGAAGATGCGCTTCAGACACTTCCCTTACATGATAGAATATATATTCTGTTCTCTTCACTTCCAAGTTTTCAACTTGTTTCATTGAATCTACTTAAGGCAATAATCCCATCACGAAAATCCTGCCGAGATTATTCAGAGACTTTAGAAATTTAGGACATTTCACTGTTGGGATTGTGCCTTAGGGCCGACATTACCGCTCGGGTCTTTCGAATTCTATTGTGCATCGCTGATCAACGTTGAATTACAGGTTAATTTCATCTGACCTCTCGAAGTGGACGCAATCGAAGGTATGCATTCTTCGCTAGATCCATATTGGGTTGCAATCCGAATCTTAGTTTCCATTGACACTAAATCATGGGGTGCAGCGCATGTACCAGGAACTATGATAAACACTTCTTCCAGTGAGTGTAAGAGACTTTCCCGTCTTTATTCCAGGTTTAGAGACCGACGTGGACATTCCTTTTTATAATAATACAATCAGGGAATTGATGAAGGAATCCTTCACCCCCCCTTTCTGGTGCTTCTTTAACTCGGAGAAGGGGCTATCCATCTACCTGGTGAGCCTCTGCTTGCCCACAATACACGATACGATCATGAAGTCATCCATATTCCTTTCCTCTGGAAAGCTGCATTGCAGCTAACCCCTGGAAGTCAATTCCACGTTAAGGTCAACCCTGTCGCCAAAATAAAAACTGCGTAAATATTGCATACTATGGCCATGCGCTGAAAGATAGATATCAGTGGCGTATGATTCAACAACCAGAGTGTTAAAATAATAGTTCCCCATGAAATGTGGATGGTCTAAAGTTTCATCCCTTGGATCTACTCTACTTGTTTCATTCCAATTTATATGCTTTTGCAAGCCTAGTACGTCTGCTAGAAGAGTGCGGTACGGACTTTCTGACTGCACTTCGTACAGGTCTACCTCCCGGGGGGTTATCATGTTTCCCAAATATTTTCGAGAAATTGAATTTGTGAAGAAAGTTCGGGGAAAAGAAAAACTTTAATATGTCTGAGATGAGTTTTTTTGACTCACTGGATTGTTTGTACCTTAGCATCCTATCCCCTCTTCAATTGGCTTCCCTCACATGTTCCTCTCAATCACAGAGGTCAAGGTGCTACCCTCATTCATCCGCAAAAGAGTGGCTGCTGTCATAATTTGTAACAAGTTAGGTGACCTAGTCTAAACTAATCAACACACCTAGCTCGTATATCCCATAACTTTCTTGCTCTCGCAGGATATTTATGTGCGGCTATTTATTTTTTTTACCATCATGGAACCCGTCATGTGCAGATTTTCCCATCCACAAGGTGAGATTATAGAATTCGCTGGAGAAAAAGATAACTGGTAGTATCCAACCTACCCCAGCCTGCCTTCCAACCATTTCCCACTCCACTCACCTCAAAGATGCGTAAGTGTCTCAGCGTAGTCTCCCTTTTCATCTTCCTTCTCACCTCCTTCTCGGGGATCAGCGGGCAAGATGTTTGTCCCGAGCCCAATGATATCCTTCCCTGCACCTGCATCCATGACACGATGACAATTGACTGTTCGGAAGCGGACTCGATTGACGAAATCTCCACCGTTTTTAACGAGACCCACTGGCCCCTCACGGAATTCACGTAAGATGATATAAGCGTGATCGTTACCCTCCTAGCCGTCCTNAACCCCAAGCCCAGGGAACTGATGCGAAGATCTTCCCTCCGACAATAGAATGCAATCCACCCACCAGCTCCTCAATGTATCATGAGTTCCCTTCAACATTTCGGTCATTCGGCCATTGAAAGGTAGATTCCGCAGGATATCACCTACTAGAAGTTCAAAAATGCCTGTAATCCGTGGCTTTCATTGGCGCAACATTCTTTATTGAAAAATTGAGGGTCGCTCGTGAAGTCCGGAATGACGGTCACGCAATGTGTTGATAATCGATGAAAATATTGACAAGGTTGAAAACTGAGCCCAATATTTCACCCACGACCTTCGTATTAGAATCCTCGTGTGCATTATATTTTATCTGCTAAAATTACGGTAGTGAATCAACGCAGAGGGAATTTCAACATTATCATTAAAGTTTGCAGGCAATTTAAGCTGATGGAGAACGAGAGAGTTTGAGAGTTGGCCAGATAAGTTTTTTATGATGTCACTTTCCAGGTAATTTCCATCCTCTACACGTCTTTGGGTTGCCTCTTTCCTTCAGCGCTGCTAACATCGAAATACTTCGACTTCGCGTGGTGGATATCACCCAAGTCGTCTTGGGAGAGTTCCTCTGGTGCATCCTGCATGAATTTACTCGTCTCCAATATCTCTGCCACCGAAAGTATACATTTCGCTCTTTACCGTCACTCCAAAGTCCCAGTCTGGATCGCTTCAAAATGAAATGGAATCAAATATCCAAGCTCGAAGTTGGTGGACTATCCTGAATCTGGAGATCTTCCAGACGGGTGAGTGCAAAGTATTGGAAGCTATGACTAAAAAAATATTAATTTCGTGGATTTTTTCAAATCTTTCTCTCTGCACTTTTTTCTCACTTCGAAAGGAAATTTTCATAGAAAATTTTGAGGTGAACCAAATAAAAATAAGTCATAAAGATGCGCTTTAGACACTTCCCTTACATGATAGCATATATACGAGGCTTGTATTCTGTTCTCTTCACTTCAAAGTTTTCAACTTGTTTCATTGAATCTACTTCAGGCAATAATCCCATCACGGAAATCCCGCCGAGATTATTCAGAGACTTTAGAAATTTAGGACATTTCACTGTTGGGGTTGTGCCTTAGGGCCGACATTACCGCTCGGGTCTTTCGAATTCTATTGTGCAATCGTTGATCAACGTTGAAGTACAGGTTAATTTCATCTGACATCTCGAAGTGGACGCAATCGAAGGTATGAATTCTTCGCTAGATCCATATTGGGTTGCAATCCGAAACTTATTTTCCATTGACACTATATCATGGGGTGCAGCGCATGTACCAGGTACTGTGATGAACTCTTATTCCAGTGAGTGTAAGAGACTTTCCCGTCTTTATTCCAGGATTAGAGACCGACGTGGACATTCCTTTTTATAATAATACTATCAGGGAATTGATGAAGGAATCCTCCCGTCCCCCCCTGCATGCTGGTGCTTCTTTAACTCGGAGAAGGGGCTATCCATCAACCTGGTGAGACCTTGCTTGCCCACGATACACGATACGATCATGAAGTCATCCATATTCCTTTCCTCTGGAAAACTGCATTGCAGTTAACCCCATGGAAGTCAATTCCACGCTAAGGCCAACACTTTCGCCAAAATAAAAGCTGCGTACATATTGCATACTATGACCATGCGCTGAAGGATAGATATCAGTGGCGTATGATTGAGCACCCAGAGTGTTAAAATAATAGTTCCCCAGGAAAAGTGGATGGTCTAAAGTTTCATCCCTTGGATCTACATATTTCATTCCAATATATATGCTTTCGCAAGCCTAGTACGTCTGCTAGAAGCGCGCGGTACGGACTTTCGGACTACACTTCGTACAGGTCTACTTCCCGGGTTGTTATCATGTTTCCCAAAATTTTTCAAGAAATTCAATGTACGAAGAAAGTTCGGGGAAAAGAAAAACTTTAATATGTCTGATGTGAGATTTTTTGACTCACTGTATTGTTTGTACCTTAGCATCCTATCCCCTCTTCAATTGGCTTCCCTCACATGTTCCTCTCAATCACAGAGGTCAAGGTGTTACCTTCATTCATTCGCAAAAGAGTGGTTGTTGTCATAATTTGTAACAAGTTAGGTGACCTCTTAGTCCAAATTAATCAACACACCTATATCCCATAACTTTCTTGCTCTCGCAGGATATTTATGTGCGGCTATTTTCTTTTTTACCATCATGGAACCAGTCATGTGCAGATTTTCCCATCCACAAGGTGAGATTATAGAATTCGCTGGAGAAAAAGATAACTGGTAGTATCCAATCTACCCCAGCCTTCCTTCAAACCATTTCCCACTCCACTCACCTCAAAGATGCGTAAGTGCCTCAGCGTAGTCTCCCGTTTCATCTTCCTTCTCACCTCCTTCACGGGGATCAGCGGGCAAGATGTTTGTCCCGATCCCAATGACATCCTTCCCTGCACCTGCATCCATGATGAAAGCCTCGACACGGTGACAATTGACTGTTCGGAAGCGGACTCGATTGACGAAATCTCCACCGTTTTTAACGAGACCCACTGGCCCCTCACGGAATTCACGTAAGATGATATAAGCGTGATCGTTACCCTCCTAGCCGTCCTTTGACAATTGACTGTTCGGAAGCGGACTCGATTGACGAAATCTCCACCGTTTTTAACGAGACCCACTGGCCCCTCACGGAATTCACGTAAGATGATATAAGCGTGATCGTTACCCTCCTAGCCGTCCTCGCATAGACTTATTGACATAAGACGTTTTAGGGTATATTTCATTTGTTCTCAGATTTTCAATAAATAATGAACGTTAGGTAATAATACATTAATGGATTAATTAATTTCGATTAGTTCACTCGATTAACTAAAAACTGACGAGTTTTTAATTATAAACATTAAACACATACGATCCTTTTATTATTTTACGACAAGAATTAGAAACCAGCGAAAATTTCACGCATATAGCTTTAACATCGATCGTTCCATCGTTAACCCCTTGCTGATCGGAAGAGACAGAATCTCTCTTCCAAGAATACCCGCAGAGTGGAAAACCAGACAAGGCTTCAGCGATTACAGAGTCACTTAACTCAGAGCGACAAAGAAGATGGCAGGAGACCGTCGAAGGTCTCGAAGGACACGCACTCTAGCAGGAAGGCATGGTTGCTCCTCCGACACCTGGGAGTAGCAGACGTGGTGAAGCCAAAGCCGACAAGCATGTCGGCAAACGCTGTTGCAGCCCGTCTTCTCCAACACCCCAAGATGTCAACCGACAAAATATTTCTGAAATAGGTGCAAAAAGAATATATCGGAAACCTCTTGCAGTCCCCTACTGACACTGCTTTTTCATCTCCATACTCAGTGTTGGAGATCGACCAGGCCCTTCCGGTCACTAAAAACAGGAAAGCGGCCGGCATAAATAGAAATTCCCCCGATTCTTGAAGAACTTGGGACGGCAATGGCTAGCCTTTCTGTTCACCATCATACATACGAGGTGCGTTCAAGTTCTAAGGTCTCCTAATTTTTTTCTGACAAACTACCTACACCAGAAAGTTGAAACTTCTGTCACTTCTCAACATAATCTCCCTGTAGACGAACACATTTTTCACAACGTCGACGCCATGACTCCATGGCTGCCGCGAACGCTTCTTTAGGGGTCTGTTTTGCCCACTGGAAAATCGCTGATGCAATAGCGGCCCGACTGGAAAATGGGCGACCAGGGAGAGTGTCCTTCATCGTTGGNTGACAATTGACTGTTCGGAAGCGGACTCGATTGACGAAATCTCCACCGTTTTTAACGAGACCCACTGGCCCCTCACGGAATTCACGTAAGATGATATAAGCGTGATCGTTACCCTCCTAGCCGTCCTCGCATAGACTTATTGACATAAGACGTTTTAGGGTATATTTCATTTGTTCTCAGATTTTCAATAAAATTACTTGCAATCCATTATTATGTAATTACCTAATTAATTAAAGCTAATCAAGTGAGCTAATTGATTTTTGACTGCTCAAAAATTAATATTTGTAATTTGTGTATGCTAGGAAAATAATAAAATGCTGAAGAATTAGAAACCAGCGAAAATTTCAAGCATTTAGCTTTGTAACATCGATCTTTCCATCGTTAACCCCTTGCTGATCGGAAGAGACAGAATCTCTCTTCCAAGAATACCCGCAGAGTGGAAAACCAGACAAGGCCTCGGCGATTATAGAGTCACTTAACTTTGAGCGACAAAGAAGATGGCAAAAGACCGTCGAAGGCCTCGACTTCACGCACTCTAGCAGGAAGGCATGGTTGCTCCTCCGACACCTGGGAGTAGCAGACTTGGTGAAGCCAAAGCCGACAAGCATGTCGGCAAACGCTGTTGCAGCACGTCTTCTCCAAAACCCCAAGATGCCAACAGACAAAATATTTCTGAGACTGGTGCATAAAGAATACTTCGGGAACCTCTTGCAGTCCCCAACTGACACTGCTTTTTCATCTCCATACTCAATGGAGGAGATCGACCAGGCCCTTCCGGTCACTAAAAACAGGAAAGCGGCCGGCATGAATGGAAATTCCTCCGATTCTTGAAGAACTTGGGACGGCAATGGCTAGCCTTTCTGTTCACCATCATACATACAACAGGACAGCTACCGCCAATCTGGCGTCGGGCAAAAGTCATTGCCCTCCTCAAGCCAGGAAAGCTGCCACAGGAAGCCAACAGCAACCGGCCAATTTCGCTGTTTTGCACAGTCAGCAAGCTCATGGAGAGAACACTTTTGACACGCCTCTCTCCCACCATCGAAGCTGCTCTCTTCCAGAGGAGCATGTTGGTTTTCCCCCCGGGAGCAATAGTTGCGACCAAGTGCTTTCCCCTTTCCCTAACCAGCCTAATTAAGGCCGGCTTCGAAAACAAGCAGAAGACCGGAGTAGCACTGGTCGATCTGTCATCCGCATATGATATTGTCTGGCGTGACGGGTTCCTCCGCAAGGCATCCAAAGTCAACTAATGCCAGATGACCTTGCAGCTCATCGGCGCTTTCAATTCCGAGCGTTTGGAGAGTAAAAAGTGAGCACACTGTGAGCTTTTCGAATTTACTCTCTTATTACTCACCAAATGCTCCCTCATCGCTCGTATTGAAGAGAACACCTTGAAGTTCTTCGCCGGGCCACTAGATGGAGATAAGGATCTCGCTTTTCGCACAGTACACAAAAGTTCCCTTCTCTCTTTCCCTGGAATAGTCCCTCGCAAGATTGTTTAGTACCTTGCCATATGTCTCACCTAGTCTCATTATAGGAATCAATAAACACGGACACTTCATCATTTGTTATCCACATATTCAAGACGTACTTAGAGAGTACATGCCATAAACAAGCTCATATTCCTATTGAGAACCCCCTTGGGAGACGGGTGATTTTATACGAATAGGAGATATAAAATCCATAGAGAACGCCCGTGAAACTCATACCTCAATTAAATGAGGTGATAAGGACTGATACCACAAACTACTCCACAGGTTCTGGAGCATGATGATGTTGACCTCGCCTGCTGACAACCTGCTCTCCTTCAGTTGTAGCTCTGAAATTGCAATTTTTCTTTGTATCTTCTAGAGAGGCACTCCCAATAAGTTCATCGTCTGTCCTTCCTAATCTAGTTCTTTGTGTGCACATAGCCCTCAAGAGCAAGAAGATTCCTGCCCTTTTCGCTCATCACGAACTCCATGAATGCACGAACTCTCACACCGTCCAAGCACTGACCACTTAATGATCTGATTCCTTAGCCACCCCTCTTCTCCATATGTAGCCCCGTTTTAGATTTTCATAGACATCTTGTCGATCGTCTCATCTCTGGCGGCCGAGAGCGGCTCTTACAACTGTTTCTGTCGCCTTTTTCATCTTTTTCCTTTTCCCGTGAGAATCTTTATCGATTATCTGACTGGCATTGTATTGACAGTCATGTTCCCCTTAGGTGGGAGGCGAATAATTTAATGATTTCCTCCACTCCAGGAATAGAGAAGATGAACGACTTTCCCCATTCCTTACGTTTGCCTAGACCCCCCTTCCTTTGGTTCCAACTCGGCAGGGGGGCGGCCGCATCTCCCCGCCCCCCCCCTCACTCCGCCTTGCATGATGTGCGAGACAGGAAACTAAATGGGAACAAATGCATTTCCTATGGGGAAATCCCAAACGGGGAAATAACCATTCGGGGAATTGACTGTCGGGGAATTGACCGGGAACCCAGTGCGAAGAAGGATCCCACCAAAACAACAAAAGACTCCACCAGAAATGCCTAGGAAAACCTTTCTTGAGTACAGTGCACTTGCCTGGAAAGATGATACCAATGATTTCACCATTCTGAAGGTAGTCCACTTCGGTAGGCATCCCAAACCGGAATTATTTATGTATTTTGAGAATTCATCACCCGCGAAACGGATCGCGCATGACGTGTCTATTCAAGTACTTTCATATATTTTGCGCTGTATTTAACCTGAGAATCTCATCCTCTTATTGGCATACAGGAGATTCAACCTGAGTTACAATGAGGGCATTCAAGAGCTGCCTGCAGGAGTTTTCGGAGAAGTCTCATTCGAAGAACTATTCATTTACCGCACTTCCATTAGCAGCGTCCATCCACATGCAATCCTACCCTCAAAAGACCGTCTTTGGGATCTGCAAATGGGGTACGGCGTACTGAAGAGCTTCCCTTGGGACATCCTCCCCGAATTCAAGAAAATCATTCGGATCTCCCTCTATAATAATGTATTCAACGCTTGGCAATTGCTTCAAAGTGAAAGCTTGGAAATCATCATTCTATCTCGGAATAACATATCCTATCTAGAGCCTGGGTTTCATCTCCCAAGCTTACGTGTTCTTGACGTGGGTGAGTTGCCTGAATTCTTTCACATCCAGAGCGTTATGGTAATGTTGGTTTTTTTTTGGGTGTGATTAGGTTAAAACTACTCAAGTTCGGACAGTACCTAAGTCCGAACACTGCTGCAAACATTGCTACAAAACTAAGAATTCGCGGAGCCGCTTTCAGAAATGATTCTTCCTAACATGAGATGAACACGTTTCTGAGGGAAGGAAAAGCGGTGGTAATCTTTACGTTGCACGATTCCAAGGTTTTTGGCTTAGGTTAATGTTATATCGCGAACAGGAGGAATTCTTCAAGAATCGGTAAGGAGAGAACCCGAGTTTTAAAACGTTTCTCACATGACGTTTTTGTTTTTGATGCTCAATTACTTACATCCCAGGAAAGTAGGAGGACATGGTGTCCTGTTATGCAGAATGCACGTGCTTTGATCAGATGATTGTCTTACTTTGGTGTGTCCGAGCTTAGATCAATAAATGTTTGAGAAACTTAAGTTCGGACATACATTCATTTGTGTGATATCTGCGGAAATATGACGTCCTCTTGAGATAAATAACGTTAGAAGTTTACAAAAGCTCAGTTGAGTCATGCTTTCTAGAGAACATGAATTTTTGTGCTGTGTCCGAGCTTTCATAACGGGACATCTAACTCTGACACCGTCGAGCACAAATGAAAGAATTCAGCTTCATGTATTTCATCGCACATCCGAGTGTGCGGCATGCCTGCAAAGAAGTGATAGGATGTTGGAATGGAAGGGATCATCGATCCGAAGGTGTTGAAAAGGTCATTAGGGCTTTATTTCGGGTGAGATGTCCTTGCGGTGAGCACGTCTGCTGGATACATTTATTCTACGAGTTGTACCTCAAATTCGGAGAGGGGATATGTCCTTGAAGTTGGATGTTTTACGAATTAAGCATGCAGAGAAATACTTGTCTATTGAATTCAACAATCAATGCCTGTCCGTTCTGCTTAAAAATAATTTCCGACTATATGACCCTAATGAATAATTATGACTGCATATTATTATTATTCGTATGACATACTATACAGCACATTATCATAGATGGAAGAGGGTAGGCGGAGTAGAGGATTCCTGGGCCTTGCAGGTGCCAGCGCCCGGGAGAAGGAGGAGAGGAGGAGTTAAAGGAGATAGAGTCACAGGTTGAAAGGGAGGTTCCGGATCCCAATCAACGCCTCGTCAGTGAGACGGTGTAGGTCAGGGAAACCTCCTTGGAAGTAAAAAATAGAGTACTCATTCACGATGTGATTAATAGTTTGGTTATCACCACATGGGCAGAGTGGGGAGTTGGTAAGGCCCCATACGAAGAGAGAGTCTTGGCATCTACCGTGTAGAGTGCGGAGGCGATTGAGGGTGATCCACTCTCGCCTGGGGAGGTCCATGCCAGGGACTTCCACTGTTGGGTCTTCGATGAGTGAAAGACCGTTTTTTGGAGGGTTCTTTAGCCAAGAATCTTTCCAGGCGTCGGAGGTGTTGAAATCCTGGTCCAGGAGATTCTTCCCCTCGGTCCAGAAGGGCTTTCTGGATTTTAGGCGTGTTCGAGGTGGTCTGAGGACTTCAGACTGGATGGGGATGGGCGTTTCCCATGGAAGATTGGCCTTCCTGTATTCTTTGAGGGTAGATTCTTGTCGCCTTAGATGGGGAGGGGCGATATGGG
>CAJPEV010003020.1:0-32349 GCA_905338385.1 Darwinula stevensoni | reverse complement strand
TGCCCCCCCCCCCCCCCCCCCCCCCCTGGAAATTGGGTATGCCAATTTATTGGTAGTACCAAACGAAAAAATTTAATGTACTTCATGTGAAAATCTCTTCTTCCGTAGTATCATTTAGACCAATCTTGCCGCGCAATATGAAACATCGTTTCGCACCTTACCAAGCCAAGTATATTTATTCTTCCAACCAAAAGATGACGCTACTAGGCCTAACGAGTTAAAAATTCAATTCAACCCATCTGGTCCAGAGGCTCCGGCCACACTACTACTCTACTCATCGCGCCAAAGCTGAAGATAGTTCAATACGAAATGCAAGTATCCCAGGCTGAATGACTATTTCACGTCTTCCTTGTAAGTCTTTCCCACCTGGCCTACTGTAGACCTGCCCTAGTCAAGTGAGCCTATGCCTGCACCTTGGTACTTATTTCTATTTCTACTCTATAATTTGCTTTAAAAAAAAATAAAAACTTTAAAGAAGGCACCTGTACGGCGTAGTTAGAAGCTTAGGGTTACATTTTTGCAGTTACATTTGTTATTTTTATTACCAAGGCGCCTGCTGTTCCTCTTTAAGGAGTAGAAGACCCTCCCAGCAAAACAAGGCTACGTTGTACCAACGTTACGAACGTTGATTCAACGCTTTGTGTTTCTGCTGTCGTTTTTAAGGCGAAATTTTTTTCCTTGATTGCAGCTATGAAGAAAAAAAATGAAGAACTGGTAATGAAAACTATGTTTTTTTTTTTACCTTAAAAACAACGGCAGAAATTGTGAGGCGGGGTCTGAAAAAAAAGTTTGGAATGCGTTAAAAAAATATATGAACTTTGAAATTGCCCTCGTCTTTCGCTCAAGTAAATTGCAGACATTCTGCAAATTTTTCGAGTTTGTTGAGCTGCATAGAAAATGTCACATACAATTGAAAGCAGTGTTTTTTTGCGAAATTTGTAATTTTGCACACGAAGGTTGAATGAAAAGTAGTGGCAACATGTGTGGTATACGAAGAAAAGTTTTCATTTAATTGAAAACTGCCATTACAAGCCTTCAATGTAATCTCCTGCCATGCAATGAATCTTGTCCCAAATCTCTGGGAGGCGACGGATGCCATCAGCAGATCGATTACTTACCTCCCTACTGCCCGCAATTTTTCGCATCCCGATCATGTCTTTAATAAGACAGTGAATCGGCTCATCCCAACTTCCACAGCCAATTAGTGCGTCGTCCATCGCCTGTCCACTTCCAGCAGTGACTTAACGAGCTGCACCTGCTCGCCCGGGATGGTGGGTCGTCCTGCACGTTGATCATCCTCGGTGGTGTCCCGACCCTGCGAAAGGCTTTCACCCACCGTGCGACAGTTCGGTACGGCAACGCATCGTCGCCACGTGCTTCCTGCAGACCACGCCAACAGGACTTCGCACTACGACCGCGTGACACCTCTATTTTGATCCAGGAACATTGTTCTAGCTTCGTGAACGCTTCGTGAACGTAACCTATGAGCGCTATGTTATGAGACGACGGCTTTCCCGGCTTGTTCACGTGCGCTCTACTGCCTTACAGGCGTGACACTGATGGCGTACATCCGAGACATGGTCTCCTAGCAGCACTGTGAGCGAACGGTCGAATTCAAACCGTTCTGCGCATTCGACAGCGGTGTTGCCACTTCTTTTCATTCAACCCTCGTTTTTCGAACCATCACATCTCCTTAAACGGAATTTGTTGGGACAAAAATGGGATTCACATCATTAGATCTTCTTCCGCTGATTCCAAAAACATAGATGATGATAGGGTTTGATGAACACGTTGTCGTGTTGCAAATTTCTGAATCTGCCAAAAATAGGCAAATTTTACATAGCTTTATTTTATTCAGTATCGCCTCGAGGAGAAAAGTTTATGAAATAACTTTGAAAGCCTAACCTTTTTAACCCTTTCGTGCATGAATTTTTAAAGCAAAATAAAAATATGCCCTTCATGGTTTAACGTTTTGGCACAATAATTCGTTGAATTTCTTTTTTAAATTTAACAAAAGGGGCACCTCTTCATGCTAATGTGGACCAAAAACTTTTCGACCAAAACGAACGCAGCGAACTTTATGTGCCCTTGAGTTGACTGCACGCACCAAAAGTTTCGAGGTATGAGTACCATAGCTGAAAACATATAATTGTGTCCAAAAATTTTGCCGTCCACTACAGTGGACACCATGCACGAAAGGGTTAAAGAACAATGATGTTCGCTGCGTTCGTTTTGGTCGAAAAGTTTTTGGTCCACATTAGCATGAAGAGGTGCCCCTTTTGTTAAATTTAAAAAAGAAATTCAACGAATTATTGTGCCAAAACGGCTCCATACCCGAAACCAAAATGTCACATTCTAACTCTGGGCCATGAGGGGTACCACATGAAAAATTTTCGTCAATATCGGAGGGGGTCATGCTCTGACCTCTGGCTGATTTGAGATGGAATTACCCTGGTAAAACGATCTGTTTCGTGCTTCAGCTAATCAGTGCAGAAATCATGTACTTTATCATCATTTTACAAAAGATAAATCACCCTTGTGTGTGCATCTGCCATTATTGTGCCTTGCTCCCTCGTGGAAATAAACCAGCGGACGCCCATGGTCGCCTGATGAGTCGAACTGCTTCAAGTGGCAACTAGTTGCAACAAAAGGGTGAACGTGTTGGCAGTTTATATTGAATCGAAAACATGTAAAAGGAGAGTGGAAATTGAAGATCCTTGGAACACTTGAAGAGTAGAGGTGCATCCGGTCCGAGGAGAAAATGATCGGTTCCACGACTTACACCCCTTACGAGTTTCGGGACTTCTCCTACAAAAAAAAAATTCATCTAGTTCCTTTATAATGATCACGAATACTCTATTTTCTGTCTTTTTCATTCGTTGAAACTACATAGATACATATTGGCAATGCGGATTAGGATGACCAAGCAGCTTTCTAATTTCGGCAAAGGAACCTGAAGACAAGACCCTGTACTTGTTGGCAGTCACCCGTTCGTGCGCGATGCAACCGGTGAGGCTGACCTCCCTGCTATCGTATATAGTATAGTTGCCTGAGGGAAGTGGGACGCCATTTTTACAATATTACAACTTTCATTTAGTAGGGGCGCTTCAACTACGAATAAACAGTCATCAGATTGGACAAATAAAATCGCCATTCACCTCACAATGTTTCTGCTAAATATCAACATTTAAGATTTTATAAATATTAGATACATAATTTAAAATAAAAATTGGTTAAGAGTTTCCACTTGCCCCAATTCTTGGGGGCAAGTTGGACCCCCCCCCCCCCCTCCCCCTCATAAATGCTTGTATAGAAGTTAATCAATTGAATTATAGGGTGACTAAAGCATAACCGTAAGTCTTTAGTGCTTGATATAAATCTTTGTTTTTCTCTGAAAGCTACTGTTAAAACAGTAAAAGTTGTTGCGAGCAACCTGTCAACAAAACAGGTTTTTGACACCCCGAGCAGCTCAGCCTTCGGGATGCTTCCCATTCCAGACAGCAAATTATGAAATAATCTATTCGAAACTTCCTAGGTATGCACATGTCATGCTGTAGAAAATTGGAAATTTCTCTGGAAGAAAATTTGCAGCAAACATTCATTTCCAGCAAAAGTTAAATGAGAATAAAAGTAAACTCTAAATAAACTCAAGTGCTCTGCTCTTGTGCAATTTCATATGTAAACTTGTTCAATAACTGCTCAAAGCCTCTGGCTTATTTTGCAGAAAATAGTGAATGCGAAATTCTTCTGAAATGTGTGCATTCGCCCATCGGATCAACTAAGATCATCTCTTTTGATTTTTGGCATTTTGATTATTGCGTTAAGTAATTTCGTATTATGTGACGTCACTGCTAAATTGAGGATATCGGCAATTAATGAAATATTCATACCTTCCCCAAGGGTTCTCTATTGAGTTTTCTTTCGTACTGTCACTTTTGCATTGCAACTCAAAGAAAGATTTTGCTGAAGTCAAAACTTTTTTTTGTTACCCCCCTCCAAAGTAATAGGAACCCTCCCCCTGGAGTGCTGCCACATGCCACATTTAAGCTTGCTGTATCAACCAATTTCGCTGTAAGGAATATATTCTTGAAAAAAAAAATAACTTTTAAACAAATTGTGTTCTCAGGGGATGTTCCCAAAGGAAGTAGGAACATTCCTCAAATTAGCAACCCGAGAACTACAGGTACTTGCGTACCGAATTTCAACTTTCTTTAAACACGTAGTTATCAAGTATTAATTGACGTTTTGCTGGAGCGAAGAAGTTTTGAGGAAATATCACTCAAAAAAGTATTTTCCCCAGGGGACGTTTCCCAGAAGTAATATTTTTTCTGAACTCAGCATCACGACAGCTAAAGTCGTTGCAATTTGATCTTCTCATCTTATTTAGAACATGATTTGAATCAGCGTCAACCAATCACTCACGTCCACATGGTTTGGTGATGACGGATGGAGGGGGGTCCAACTTACCCCCAGAAGGGGGGGGGGGAGGGAATGCCCACTTGCCCTTGAATTTTGCTGGGAAAGTTTGTCCTTCCTCATGAATCTAGAATTAGCTGAAAAGAACCTAACTCACCCAACAGATTCAGTAATATACTGTAGTCTATGAGCTTTCGGCTGAACATTGACTTTTAAAGGAAACTCACTTTGAGGTGGCTCTATGTCTTATTCAAAGTATCAGCAGTGCACTCTTGTGTCGATTCTGTTTGCCATGGTTGGGCGTTCGTCCCTGGCAGTTATAAAAAGTCTGTTTAAGGAGGGTGGGATATATTGTGCAAGAGAGCTTACTATATGATTGGAAAGGAATAATAGGTAACTTTCTCTTTTAGCTGATATCGGCTGAAAAAACAAGGAGGTTCCCACTTGCCCTGGGGGCCCCACTTACCCCAGGCAACTATACTTGTGTATTGCGTGCACTACGTGATGTCCCTCATCCATCGCATATGAGCCAGGGGAGGGATCGAGCCGCTTGCCTCTCACAGGTCAGATGGAAGGCCTGATAGAGACGTTTTGGTTCGTCCAGTTTCTCCTATTCCAAACTTCATTTTTATTTTACACCCTAATTCCCGTTGGCGCAACTCTTTAAAATTGCACCCCTCGGGATGGAACGACTCTCTGATGTATGATCCCCATGAGGATTTCCAGCAGATCACAACTACGACCTGGGTCATATCCCTCCACTACCATATGCCAATGCTGTCAGAAGTTCATCATAAAATAATCGGATATGAACATACTAAAAGGCTCTTCACATTCAATAAAATTATAGATGACCTTTCTACATGCTGATGTTGACGAAAAAAGGCTACCTTTAATTCTTTATCTTTTCATTTGGGAACCCTATTTGCCCCTACTTTTTTTCGAATAAATTTGATGGGATTTCAATAAATTTTTTATACGCTGAAGTCAGAAGTTAATGAAAATCAATATAAATTCTGTACACTTTCTATACAGTGACACAATAGAAATTCATACAGCCCTATAGAAATTCTGTAGAATTTCTTTACAGTGTCTTCGTAGGATTCTCTAAAATCTTGGTAAGATTCTTGATAGGATTTCTATAGAATCTCCATAGAATTTCCATGCAGTGTTTTAATAGAATTATATAGAAAGAAATAATAGAATTATATACTGTACGACCTTATAGAGTTGTTTCTTTAGAGCCGGGGTGGACAACATGGTTGCCAATTGCCATAGGTGGTAGTTTGCAAAAAAAGTGTGGCAATTTCATCTTATGAATTGCTTCATATTTTTATTTAAACATTTGTAAAATTGTTAATTACGTTTAGCCGCATTACAAGTATTGAGCAGAATTATTCAAGTCCAAGTCCCGATCTCGGATTGTTGACATGAATTTAGAGGCAAAGCTGAGATGTGCGCTTTGTTCAAATTTTAAGCCAAGGTTTCTCGAAATGGTGAAAGAAAAAGATTGCCAAATTTGTCACTAATCCTTCTCAATAAGATTGAGGCATAATTTTTTGTAATTGGCCCCTCAGTGTCATTGGAATCGTGAAATAAATTTATTTCACGCAAATTCTGAGTTTTTTTCATAGTGTGACAATTTTAATGGCCGAGTTGCCCCACCTGTGGCAATGAAAAAAATTCCTGTTGCCCACCCTGGCTTTAGAGAGTCAATAGAATATTTTTGCCAGGGGTATGCACATTAACATTCATCGCTATTAGCTAATCGTGTATCTGGTACCCAGAAGTGGGAGAATGAGGTTTTGAAAAGAACAAATGAAATATAAAATAAATTTTCTCAGGTCGTAGGTTGCCGACCTCTGAACTGGACAATTTTAAATCCAAACGCTGGAATTTGTATGGTCCCCCACAGTAGATCAGAGAGAGATGGGGCAGGTGATAAAGGGGCTCGCTCAGCAGGGATCCACGTTTAATTTGGGGGGAAATACAGAAGAGAAGAGAAGTTAGTATCAGGTGAAGTCATATTTAGTTTATATGAAATACACATCACATGTAAATTTTATATGAACGTGATATCATTTGCATGACAATTGCTAAAAATTGACATTGTTTGCAAAAAGATTGATGTCTTGTTTACATAAACATGCTGCTTGGGAAAATTTGCATGGCTCTATTTACATCACCTAAGGGGATGTGTATTTCAAATAAACTATACATGACTTCACCTGATATAAAGTATATAACATGAAGTTCATGCAAAATCAGCACAACAAACTTCAGCTGACTTTTGACTGTCTCTAGTACAATGGGCCCTCACTAGATGGAACCCATGTTCCCTGCACCCAACAAATGTAATTAAGTACCTGCTTTTCTGAAATAGTATCAGGTTTTTCTCCCTTCTTTCCTCTTTTCACTGTGCAATTTATAAACATATATATTAGGAAAACATTGAACCATGATATTATTATCACAATATATGACTCTTGGAATTATTAAATGTTGAAGTATGGGAATAAATGAGTGTACGGGAATAAGGAAGGGTGAAATGCAGGACATCTCAACTAAGAGGAGAGGAGAATGGATCGATTAGAAGAATGGACACCCGATGCTGAACGAACTCCACAACCTCACTCTGCAAACAACCCTGACCTGGAAGCAGCTACTGCCTCATCTCGTCGGAACCTCCTTCAGTGCACCACCGCCAATTCAAGGAAATTCCTCGGCTCAAGATAACGCCTCCCTGTCAATTACTGCATATGGGGACTTCGAATGCGGAAGGAGTGGACCATTGAGTGAGGAGGGACTCTGAGAATCCCGCCTATAGGACCATTCAAGATGAACCAGCGCCTCCAGCCCAACATTTCCTTTCTCTGCCAAATGTAGCCGCAGGTGAATTGTATTACTGATGCACCGAGCCATTGACCGCGGATCTGACATTTGAGATTGCCACTTCCTGCTTCCCTCCGGTATTTTTTTTTTCTCCCCCCTGGTTTGCCTCTCCTGGGAAGTTTTTGGAGGAAAGTTGGAGGAAAGAGACCAACCAAACGAAAGATATTGACCTGGAGGTGACACAAAGTGTCCTTTTGTTGCTTCCTGTGCACCATTTCGCCATGAAAAATGAAATTAGATGCCGTTAATTTAGGCTTAGCGCGATGGCTCCAGTCCCGTCCTCCAGTGTTGCCGGATATCGTGCCTTAGTTATCCCAGATTCGTGACTTCGACCTTAGTATCGTTGTCTGGATCTTCTTCTTCTAATGTAGGAGACATTATTGTGCTGAATTCATGGGATGAGCTGAGATTGAAGCAGTGGTTTGCAGTGGCCGATGAATTTGGTGCAATACGGAGATATCTCATCCGGACATCCCTAAATTAAGATGATGGCTGCACACATGTATGTCATGCTTTCTACAGGGACTTACTTCTCAGAACGAGTCGAGACTATTCGAGGAACTCTGGATAGGCCAAATGTTCCACGACTGCACTGAAATGGCTCATGAAACTCGAAAAAGACCAACATTCGGTCTAACGTTACACGTTCTCTGTTAAATGGGCCATGAGAGACTGAATAGGCCTGCGATCGGCCTAACGTTACTCGTCCTCAACGAGGTGTCTCGAAAGACGAGGGATTAATCCTTGTAGGCCTAATCGGTCCGTAAGTCGAGGATTGAGTTTCTTTTGAACGAAAAAAGGTAGGCCTAGGCCTGACCCGAAGACCGTTGGTTAGGCCTACGCCTAACGTTAGTGAGTTCCGTAGAGAAAGGTGGTGAGGTTGAGGTTGAAGAAAAGTAAATCATTGAAAATTTGTTTTCACATTACTACATAATGCCCTTGCAGAATCAGCTGAACTGAAAAACCTGATATTGCCTGCTGCCTGATCAGAAGTTAGGCATTGAATACGAGGTCTCAGTTTTTGTCCCTTTCGCATGTAATCCTTTGAAACGAAATTGGAACTTACAGATTACTGAGGGCTAAATTTCAATAAACAAGTGCGAGCCATTTTAGTTATTCTCTTTTTTTAATACGATGAATTCAGGCAAGTATATTCCAAGGATTCCACCTGATGATCATGAAAATCAATTTGCATTTGGTAGTAGAAAATAAGTTTCAGAAGCAAGGAAAATTCTTCCATTTCGATGAGCATCGATAATTAGCAGTCCTTTTGCCAGGAACTTTTTCTTCACATCCAGCATGTTTTACTATTGCGTGTGCTTCAGTGATGCATCTAGTGATGAGGAATAGGATGCATACAAGAATAATGCCTCTATTTCAGTGATATCAAATGATGACACAAAATGAAGAGAATCCACTGACTTTCTCGCTGCGCCTTCAGTGCCTTCGGGCGTCCTCCCTAGGGGCTTCGCAGGGATTCCTTTAGCATCATCCCGGATTCCATACCGTATTTGATAATAGGAACGATGTAGCTGAACGAAGGGGTCGAAGGATTATTTTTCTCTCGGAAGGTTCCTGCAGCAGACAAGAGGACGTCGACGTGGTTGACCATGGTCCCCAGGAAAATCCTCGCATCTTCAGATTTCTTGAAAGCGCTCTGGTCGGCCATGATGGCGAAGCGATAGCTGGTCCCTATGCTCACCAACGTAATGGCCATGCCTGAAACAGATCAAATACATCGGTCTCGTTTCTCATTGGCCTCCGTCAACTTTCGCTCATAATCTATCCTGAAGATGTTAGGCCGACAGGAAATCGAGCCAGGACGAAATTGGCAAAAGGAGATGAAAGTGAATCACCAATGTCCAGGATCGGTGGTGCGAACACACAAAGGGTGGAGACTGGATGATCCTGAATCCGGGCATTGGGAGGCACGAGGGAAGCCACGTTACTCACGCAACCGGCCACCTTCGCTAACCGGATTGATTTTGACAACCACGAGGGAAGTACGTCGGACATGATGTGGTGCATGGTATAATCACAGTGGATGTCAGGCGATGCTTTCATGCAGCGAGTCATCTCGCGGATCTCGCGGATGCGGACTTCGCCGTCGAAAGCCACCGGTAACGGGGCTCGGACAACGCTCAGGCGATTGCAGATCTGAGGCGGATCCCTATGCAGGGAGACGGGAATTGCC
This sequence comes from Darwinula stevensoni, assembly GCA_905338385.1. NCBI lineage: Eukaryota > Metazoa > Arthropoda > Ostracoda > Podocopida > Darwinulidae > Darwinula > Darwinula stevensoni. Next base: position 22,847 of record CAJPEV010003020.1, on the reverse strand, counting down.
ACCGATAAAGTGTCTGTGGGCCCCAACAGAGTCTTTTTGTATCCCTGGATCACGCAAGATATGAAGATGTCGTTGATAGTGCAGGCAAACTTTTTGGCGATACACTTTAATGGATCCAAGGGCAACGGATCCGAAAAGAAAACTCTCTTCCTCTTGGTCGGATTGGTCACCGAAAGACAATTTCCATCTGGGATGAGAAATAACCACGGTGAGATTGTAGGGAAGTAGAACATGCTTTTGAGGAATGCAAAGAACGTTTTGAGATTCGGGGCCATTCTCTCTGGAATTTTGCTCCTTGGAAAGGTAGAATTATCGTCCAAGATGAGTCTGATTATCCCGTTGATCATGCCAGGTCCGTCGGCTAGGCAGTGATGCCATCTGATGATCAAAGTCGTCTTCTTCCCATTCATCAATACCAGAATTTCCCAGGGAGACCGATCCACTTCAAAATCCCGGCATTGCAACTCTTCTAACAAATGCTCGAGGCTTGCCTTTTCCGGTTCTGCTATCAGCTTCACGTGATGATCGATGGAGAAACATTTGTCCTTTTTCCATACCAAATAACCGAGACGGAATTGGGAAGAGAAAGTTAATTTTTGAAACCATCTATCTTCCTGAATACGCTTCCGAATCCTCTCCTTCAAGTTGAGGATGTCAACGCACCCGTCGATTGCAATCCAAGCGACGACTATGGCCCTGGAATTAGGTCGATCGACGGAACGCAGAGCAAATACTGCATCCGACGCATCCATCAGTTTCATTTCTCCCCGGTGTCGGCATCTCAACCACAACCACACCCCCAACCGGTACGAAAGAAACAGGAGACACGGCACGGCAAAGACACAGAGGATGACGACCCATCCCACCAAGTTAGAAACGAACAGGGACCACCTGATCAGTGCCGGCAGGATCCCCTTTCGCAGGTACAGCCGATATAACCACAGCGGACCCATCTCGAGTGTGTCCTGATCACTTTCGCTTTGCAGCTCGGAATGGGATCCCTGGGGTAGTATCGCTTCATCCAACTCTCGACGGCAAGTTCCATTAACATGCGTGACGTTACGTCACGGGTCCTGATGTAACACTCCTTAAGTTTTACTTTCTCTTGAATGGATAAGTAGGTAGCCTGAAGCTTTGATAAATATCCGAATCCCTCACAAGAGAGATTCCCCCCCCACCGTGTAGCGCCCAAGGGACGAAATGGCCTTGACCGCAGATCAAAATGGCTAGAATGGAAAGGTGGAATGTACCGTTCAGCGCCGAGTGACGTCGTGGGATGTCCGTCCCTCCCCTATCGGTTGTCTGTTTGTTCCACCCTTGAGGAGGGAATTGTTTAAGTGAGCAAATGAACGGCTGCATGCCCTCCATGTGGCTTGTTTTTCGCTCGTTATGGACCGCAGACTGGAGGTGTTTTCTCGCGCTGGGTCGCGGATTTCGTGCGTAAGGTCGCTAAAGTCGTTATGGTCAAAGTCGCCTACTTATTGAGGGACTAGAATCAATAGGACCTATTCCTTTTCTTCAACCCATTTCCGTCACGAAATGCAACTCCCTCATATTACTCTTTAAGAGCATATAGAGGAACGAAATCGAGCGCGCTTCTTACTCTCAACGTAGAATCGCTCCAGCTAATTTTGATCTCCTATTTCCCGGGGTTGCGGAGAACACTGGCTTCTCACTTAGAAAATGTGAATTTCATTCTTTTTTCCTCCCCCCCCCCCCCCCCCCCCCCCCCCCCCCCTAGAAGTGTATATTCTTTCCATGCTAAGGACCCATGACGAGTACGTTCGTCATGCCCAGTAAACGTGTTAAGATGTCAAATATCTAAAAGAAATCTCTGAAAACCGTTGGGTTCGTTCTCGATCGACGCAAAACAAGCAAAGTCCGGTATATGAAAGTTGACTGCTGCCTGGTGGCTTCCCCTGACTCATAAGGGTATCATATCGCTCGCGCAACATTAAAAGCACAGACAGTCCTCGATCTACGTCGTTTCGATGAGACGTCGCTAACATATTCGGAAACAAATTTCCATATGCGTTGCGTCGTTCCGACATAACGACGTAAATCGAGGACTTCCAGTATATCATCTCGTCCATAGGTAAATAGGTTTCGATTTACGTCGTTTCGTTTTACGTCCTGTTTTCCGGGAAGGCATCCACGACGTAAATCGAGGACTTACTGTATACGATAGCATGGAGGCTGGCCTCGCCGTCTGCATTGCGCACGAGCGGGGTGCCTCATGGCAAGTGCTACCATGTTTTTAGCCTCCTTAGCTGTTCGGTAATCCGTATTCGTGTTGCCCATTTATATCTACGCAGTTGCCATGGATTTAAAAAAATTCAGAAGGTATGCTGTACACGATCGTGATGTTTGCTTGGTTTATCTCGATGCGATTTTGTTTCGTTCTGAAACCCACAAAGGAAGAAATTCGACCGTCTCTCTTCGGCCTCTCCCCAAAGCGGGACATTTGGGCGACCTGTTTACTTCGTCGGGGGACACGGGGACAGGTGATCTGAAAGTGGGATCGTCCCGCCTAAATCGGGACGTCTGGTCACTTTATTCCTAGGTTGTTTACGGAACAAGTATTTCAACCAGAAGCAAGGCCTTGAATTGTAGATCACGAATAGTGCCTGACTTTTAGGTCACGAGAAGTGCCCTACTTGTTGGAGATGCAACGGTTCGCTATGAAAAATGAAATAAGCTGTCGTCGATTTAGGCTTAGCGTGCGGGCTCCGGCCCCGTCCCCCCGGGGCTGTCGGATATCGTGCTGGTGTTATGTCAGATTCGCGACTGCTTCGACTTCGTTCGAGTGTCTGGACCTTCTGTTCCTTAACGATTGAGACATTTTTGCTTCGAGTTCGTGGGATGAGCTGAGATCGAAACGGGCAGGTCGCAAGGGCCGATCGACGCCGGTGGGACATGGAGGTGTCGCGCACGGACATCCCCGAATGGGATCGGGGTCCGATATGCGATTCGATCCGGAGGCATTCTCTCCTCAGACCTCGTCGAGGCAATTCGAGAAGCTCCCGATATGCCTGAGGTTACGTCTTTACCGAGGTATCTCGATGAACCCGAGGTTTACCCTTATAGGCCTAATTGGGCCTGTAAGTTGAGAGCTGAGTTATTTTAACCAAAAAGGTAGGCTTAGGCCTGACCTGAAGATAGTCTGCCGGTTAAGCCTATTCCTAACGTTAGTCAGTCCCGTAGAGATGCAAAGGGAGAGGGGGAGGGGGGGATTTGCCGAAAAAGATAAACCTTTGGGAAAAAAAAATTCGTACTACTTCTTACAGATTTACTTTAAAATCTGATATTGCATGTCCGCATGAATGTCTCTTGTCGAAGCTGGAATTCATCGATTTCTTTCATTGCATATTTGTGTAGATGTTCTGCGTCCAGCTGAGTTGATTCTCTTCCTGTTGGTGTTTTTCTTCGTCGATTTCACAACTTGTTATCGTTTGTCGGCTCCTTCCGTTCACCACGCTGCGCCCAATTTAGTACCCGCTGCATCGAGCCGAACTCCCCACGCTCACGAACGGAGAATGAAACGAGAAGCGACGCTCGAATCTTTTCGTCGACCTGGTCGCAATGTGGATGTCACAGTCGAACCTCCACCGCGATACGTATCGTCATGTATCGCGGAGGGGGCAGTGTTTATGGACGCGAAAGGGGCTCCGGAGGCATCGTAAAAGTCCGATGGCTAGGGATGGAGTACATTTCTCGAAAGAGGGAGCTGGAGCAGTCGGATTGGCTATCATGAAGTAAATGGAGCCTTTTTTTTGGGTTGTAGATGGGAGGGAGGGGGGGGGCAAGGAATCACGAGCAAGGGACAACCACTACGAGCAGCTTTAGACCGCCGCCTACTGGTATGTAGGAAAGGCAGGGAAGAGTGAAGTCTTTTTACGCGAATGCATGCAGCTTACGTAATAAAATGGAGGAGCTCAGGGGGAGGGCACGGAATAATGGTTTCGATGTCATCGGAGTAACCGAGACTTGGAGAGGTTCTCACATTTTGGGTAAGGAATTCCAGATTCAAGGGTACGATATCTTCCGGAAGGATAGGCCCGGCAGAAAGGGGAGAGGAGTCATGTTGTATGGTAGATCAGAACTGGGAGTTCGCGTCAGAGAAAATCTCGACTCGGCTAACCGTGGTGCAATCGAACACTTATGGTGCGAGGTCGACGGGGCAACCCGGAAGATCGTGCTAGGAATTTGCTATAGGCCCCCTACCTCTTCTCGTGAGGATGAAGCAGCTTATTTTGCACCGATACGTAGGATGAGCAAGATTTCGATGCAGGTATTCCTCTTCAGAGACTTTAACATGCCTAACATAGATTGGTCGGTGCCGCGAGGGGGGAGCGAATGGGATAGGGAATTTCTCGTTGCGGTTCAGGATGCTCTTCTCGTTCGGCACTTGGAAGAACCGACGCGCGAGGAAACTTTATTGGATTTAGTTTTCGCGACGAACGACGATCTGGTACTTGACGTTAAGGTACAGCATAACTTGGGAGATTCGGACCACTGCACGATCACGTGGAACATCAAGCGGACGAAGAGTAACGCCAAACCGACGAAGGTTTCGTACAACTGTAAGAAGGATAATTTCGAGAGACTACGCGAATGCGTTTCGGGCATCGACTGGAAGGTGCGGTTCCGTGGGCTGTCGGTAGAGGAGCAATGGGGGGCGTTCGAGACGTTATTGGCTTTATGGAGGAATGCATCCCCAAGAAGTCCATGAAATCGGTCAGGCAACCGGTCTGGTTTACGGCTAAAATCAAAGCACTCATCAGGGATAAAAAGCGGAAATGGGATACCTACAAGCGCACGGGAGATAGAACGGACGACGAGGAATATAGGAGGATCACGAGGACGTTGAATCCCACGAATTCAGCACAATAATGTCTCCTACATTAAAAGAGAAGATCCAAACAACGATACAAAGGCTAAAAAAGTCACCAATCTGGGGAACTAAGGCACGATATCCGGCAACACTGGAGGACGGGACTGGAGCCATCGCGCTAAGCCTAAATTAACGGCATCTAATTTCATTTTTCATGGCAAAATAGTGTACCGGAAGCAACAAAAAGGACACTTTTTGTCACCTACAGGTCAATATCTTTCGTTCGATTGGTCTCTTTCCTCCAAAAACTTCCCAGGAGCGGGTACCCGGGGGAGGGGGGATAAAAAAAATCATTCTGGAACGAAATTCACATCTCCCAAAAGCGAGATTCAATTATCACAACCCTGGGAGATGCAGATTCAAATTTGCTGGAGCGATTCCGAGTTGAGAGAGGAAGAAGTATGCCAAATTTGGTTCCTGTTGTTGCTCTCAGAGAGGAATACGAGACAGTCAAATTTAGTCGCCGGATGGGGTTGAAGAAAGGTAGCGCCCATTGATGGTAAATAGTGAAGAGTCGACAGGGGTCTGCGTCGCAAGCGGTGTCCCTCGGGGCGAGATCCTGGGATCGCTTCTGTTTTTTGTTTGCATAAAAGATTTCAAACTGTTGAGAGCGTATTTTTCCCAACGATGCCAAATGCCATCAAATCAATGACCATTTCAATAACCATTGCTTTTCAAACCCCCCCCCCAAAAAAAAAAGTAATAATAATAATAATTCATTGTAAAAACTAAACGATAATTGGCCTAATACCGTACATTTTCCCTGCCACATCTTCATAATTCATGTAATAGAGGTTTAAAAAGCGTGCTCTACTGAGGTGATGCGATTCGATAGTCACCGGATTTCACAGTCATAAGCCCCTTTTCCTCTTCGTGTGTCACCTCTAGTTACATTCTCTATTCTCTGTTCACGAAACACTGCAGAGATGACATGCGTTGTCTGTTTCTCTTTCAGCTGTTGTTCCTTTCTCCAAATGGAAGTTAAGAGACGTTGCAAGTAAACAGATGGCTCACGCCTCACATTCAGATACTTGACTCAGATTCAGATGCAGTAATCAATCTTTGACAAAGTCTCAATGCTGAAATGCCGGCAGGTAAGCCAATTTTCGTTTCCACTTCTCGTATCTGCAATTACACATTCTAATCCTTTTAGTTCACTTTTTCTAAGCGAACCTTGAAGGGAGGGTTTAGCAAATTTTTTCTATGACTTGAAACTTCATGCTTCAGTCAACAGTCAGTACTTCATAGTACGTGAAATGCTAAGTTCAGGTGCAAAATTCTAGCCCACAACTCTGATATGGATCAATTATCCCTCAACAAAAAAATATCGATTAGATGATGATTGTATTCCGTTAGAAGGCGATTACGCGTGGGACGGAATTCCTGGAAGTCCTACGAAAGGTTTCCATAAATGTTGAAATGAAAGTCAATGGTAGATTTGAAAGCGAACGGCTCGAGCAAGACAGAGAGATACGCGTAAATAATTGAATTTCGCGGCATTAGCGGGATTTCGAACTTCCCTAGGGAAAAATATAATTTCGATAAACCTGAAGATTTTGTTGGAATCTTTTCGATAGTCATCATATCCATAACTGCTCCAGCCATCTTGTGGAGCAGGGAAGCCGAATGGATCCGTTTTATTCCGCTGAGATCTCCTTGGAACTTGCATTTTCCATAGGGATATCTCGAAGACGACATCGAATATAATTTTGCCGAGTGGGAAGGGAGATTCACCATTTTACCTTTTACTGACAGAGTCGAATTTTGAGTTTGAGCGTTATGTCACAATATTATGTCACTTGTTACGTCACAATATACAGTATGTCATACGAGTGGGGGGAAACAAATTGGAAAGAATTTGTCGCGATGGATTGTTATTTCGCCTAAAATATTGCATGTTGTCAGCCTTATGAGCTGTCATATATTCTCATCTACAAATATATGCCAAGGAGAATCATTCTACGAAAAATGTATTCACAGTTTCGTCAGTGTCGACCCGGAGACAAGTCATCCAGATGGGTACATCCCAGGATAATGAAATTAGACACGTTTCTTCCTGTCGCGACGCAGAATCGCTCCTGCAAATTTAAAGTTCCGTCTTCCGTGTGTTGTGGAGAACACTGAATCTCGCTTTTTGAAGATGTGAATTTAATTCCCTTTTTTTCTCTCCCCCCCCCCCCCTCTCCCCTTTGGTAGCCACTCCTGGGGGGTTTTCGGAGGAAAGAGACCAACCATAAGAAAGATACTGACTTGTAGATGACGAAAAGTCCCCTTTTTTTATTTGGGATGCACCATTTCAATATAAGAAATGAAATTAGCTGTCGCTCATTTGGACTGCTCCTGTCCCTTCCCCCAGTGTTGTCGGATACCGTGCCGGAGTTATGTCAGATTCATGACTGCTTCGGCCTTGGTATCGGTGTCTGGATTTTTTAATGCATGAGACATTTTTGCGCTGAGACGAACCTAGAGTGAAACGTTGGTTAGTAGTGGCCGATCGATGTGGTGAGACATGGGGAATATCTTATAGTCCATAGCCTTGTTTCGACTAGCCAGTCTCCAAGGTATTCGGTCTCCATGGGAAAGAGTCATTTGTCATTATGTCTTCTGTCTTATGTCATGTCTTCATTAACCTGAGTATTTTTGGCCCAACTGGGGAATCTACCTCCCCTTGGCATGAGCCTTCAGGGCATTTGACACCAAGGGACGTTTCGACTGCCCCTTATTCCAAGGATCCAGCATGGATGGAAGCACGTTATTTCCTGCGCAGTGCCGGACTGGGATTCTGCGGAGTGTGTGGGTTCGAAGGGGTCGAGGAGAGCCAAAAACGAAGTGGCTGCTGGAGAGTTACCGTGGCACGGTCCCCCTTTTTCGTAGCTCATCAAGGAGCCGTCTGCAAGCCTTCCTATTTTTCAAAGTTCCATCGAGAAGCGCTTGAATATTTAAGTATTTGAACAGGAGAAATGCTTTCACGTCTTCTTCAGCCCAACGCGTCATTTCCACACGCCGCAGATAGAGGGATGAAAGAAGCACTACAGGCTACACCTCACACCAAGGAATGCGGCCTAACCTATTTCGACCGGCTTAAAACCCAGGTACGTCACCGAGGAAATTGCCCGGACTTGGTGACAACGCCTGGCACAAAATGCCCCCCTGGTAGGGCAAAAGGAGTGCGTTTCGACTACAAGGATTCCCTTTCCTTGGTGTACTCCAAAGAAATGACCCCAGTCGAAACAAGGCTTTTGTCGGGAAGCCAAGCCATAGGTTTACTCCCTCCATTAATCATCTTATTGTTAGGATAAACTGGTTTTTCCCCCGATACATGAGCCTTGTTTCGACTAGAAGAAATTCCCGGGAATTTCCCGGGAAAATAAAAAGGTGGGCCAAGTCGAAACACTCGGCCCGGGCCCTCTTTTTCGTCTAAGGCGTTTCGGCCAGGGAAATTCCTGGGCCCGGCTTGGGCTTAGACCTAGTCGAAACACTTGGCCCTGGGCCAAGAGAGCGTGTCTCCTCTACCCAAAATCTACCCCCCTCGGTCGCACTGTAATTTGCAGGAAGTTCCTCTAAGTATCCTGGACGATCTATATCCGAAAACCTGATCAGTTCCTGCCCGTCTAATGGCAAGAGCAAGGAATCGGCTATGGGCCTAACGCCATTAAGGTTTTTGACGCGGTTCTCAAAGTACGTAGAGAATCAACATGCCATTATAATAAAGTGGCATGAGGGTCTTCATTCAAGATGCCAGTCCTAAGGAATTCGAATCCGGAAACTTTTCGGCAATAGGCATTCATTTTGTTGCAATTATAAATTGTGCATTTCCCTGTTGATATCTTTAAATTCAATTTATGAAACTAAGTCATGGAAGTGATAAATTGAAAAAACATCACTAATAAACTGTATATATTAAATAAAAATCACTTTTACCCCATTGGGTGTAACTGATTTTTTTATTATACGCGGATATCCAAAATTTAAAGACGTTACGTCACCTCCTTGATGTGAAGTCAGGCCTCATAACTGCAATCAAAGGAATGCCTATTGTCAAAAAGTTTCTGGATTTGAATTCCTTAGGACTGGCATCTTGAATGAAGTCCCTCATGCCACCTTATTCTAATGGCATGTTGATTCTCTAAGTACTTTGAGAACCGCGTCAAAAACCTTAATGACGTTAGGCCCATAGCCGATTCCTTGCTCTTGCCATTAGACGGGCAGGAACTGATCAGGTTTTCGGATATAGATCGTCCAGGATACTTAGAGGAACTTCCTGCAAATTACAGTGCGACCGACTGAAGGGCTCTGCCCTGAGCGGGTCACATCCAATCAACCACATGCTTGAGGATACGAAGCATAGAACCGCGCCATGACGGTTTGCGTGACGTCTCAACAAGGAAGGCTCCCATTGGACGGTGCATTCCTAGCCCTATCGCCTAGTGAAGGTTCAAGCCGAACTGCGCATAGGGCAGGACGAGGGCGTGAAGGATAGAGTGGCCCGCTATTGTCACTCGGCGTGGGAACTGGGGGACTCTTCTCCGCAACTCGGTACTTCGTAGGGCACGAGGAGGACTCCACCATTTCACCACGCATTTCAGTCTTCCCAGAGTTATTCTCTCCTCAGACCACGTTGAGGCTGTTAGAGGAACTCCAGTTATGCCTAACGTCCCACGTCCACGTCCACGTTTTGAAATGGTTCATTAAACTCGAAACAGGCTTCGAATCGGTCTAACATTGCACACCCAGTAAAAAAAAATTTTTTGTCGTCGGTCCATAGCTGGGGAAGTTGGCTCATTTTCGGCGACTGATTGCCCGGCCAACTCACACTTGTGAGTTGGCCGGATACGCGTCGATGGAAAGCTATCGATGCCCCGGTGAACAAATTTTGACTGGGCGTCCTCGCTGAGATGGATCGTGAAAGTCTAAATAGGCCTGCGACCTACCGTTGCACGTTCTCGACGAGTTGTCTGGAAGACCATGGATTGATCTTTACAGGTCACTTGGCCACGTAAGCAGAGGATTGAGTTCCTTTTGTGAGAAGAAAGGTAGACTTTGGACTGACTTGAAAACAGTACGTTGGTTAGGCCGAAGCCTGTTGAGGTTGAGGTTGAAATACATTGGGGTAAAATACCTTTGGGTGGATTTTTGAACAGAGCACTATCCGATAATGCAGCTTTATTTCAGAAAAAATGCATGATAAATCCAGTAAATCAAGCTGCATTATCGGATAGTGCTCTGTTTAAAAATCCACCCTTAGTCACGTAGTCAAATTTTTCGTTTATCTCTCTTAGTAGTCGTAAACCTTCATCAATTTGCAAGTCCAACGGTTGACATTCGAAACATTATAAACATACGTGACTGAACTTCTCGCTAGGCATGACGAGCTAACGGAAGAAGGAGGTGTTTTCATAACAGTTAACATTTGTGTGTCGGTCCGGTCCGTGTGTCCGCCGGAGAATTGCACAGGTCGATATTTTCGAACTCGACCCCATCCTCCATTGAACCCTTGGCACGCTCACGACTCAGAACTAACTGGATAACTGAGCATGTTGAGCCCCCCGCGCCACCCCCTCCTCCTCCTCCTCCCTCATTAAAAATGGAAGCATCTGCCCTTGAGTTTGAGCCCTGGTGCATTACAGCAACATAAGATAACGCGTCTAGATTAATTACGTGCAAGCGTGGAAGAACGATAGCTGGTGGTGGTTTCTTGATGCATATCGATTCCATCCATCCATATCGATTTCGTTTGTGGCTAGTGGAATCTGAATAAGAGAAGTACATACCTCACTTACAGGTCTCAAAGGAGAGAATCTTCTGCATAAGAAATTATATTGCATTTCATCTGATCTATTGATACCTCAACACTCAGCATACGCAGTGAACAATAGGCCTGCAGGCCTTGTCTTCAGAAGCGCGATGTTTTTTACCCTCCTCTTCCAGCAAAGGGCCCAATGTTCGGGAAGAAATTTCCCTTCGGGGAGTCTCTTAACAATAGCAAGGTTCCGAGGGTCACACGCCCTAGCTCGCCCCTTCCAGGTTGCTAGTCCCCTACCCCGGGCTGGTGCCCCGAAAAAACGCCCACTTAAAAATTGCCCATACCTGCAAAGTAAGAAAAAATGCCCACAGCATAATATTTCCAAACTTCTCTTGCGGTTTCTTTTTTTTATTCGTAAAAACGAATGCAACATATTTTCCAAACGTGATATATAACCATTGAATACATTAAATGTATCTCATGTATCAACGTAATAAAACATGAATATGAAGAAAATTCCCAAAATTCCAGAACGTTTCAACGCTGGATCGATGAAAGGAGGATCGTTTCCGGGAATGCAAAGGAAAACGTGAGGAAAAATTCACTCGAGATAGGATCTGGTGCGTGGGATCATCTTGCTGATTCGCCTGTCCTTCGGATTCATTTCAATAGCAATGGGGTAATTGAAGTGTGACATGCGGCGTTTGACACGAGAATGTCCGGTTGCTTGCAATTATCTTGGAGGTGGGGGCGTATTGATCCCGAGGAAGGCGGAAAGATGAGCTCCATACAGAGGATCCCAGGCAAAAATGTTGTCGAGAGATCTATGGACTTCTACAGATTTTTCAATGTAGTTCTATTGAATTCAATAAACCCCATCATTGCATCTGGATAGGACCCTATACAGATTGGTATAGTAAGATGTAGGGTCTAGAAACCGCGGAAACGGGAAGGATACCATCACGTGGGTAAACTGTGGGGGTCTATAGCGAAACCCCGAAAATCGAAACCTCAAAGGAATTGAAACGGAATGTAACATAACGGCGATGACACGAAACGTCGAAGGGGACAAAACCTCGAATGTAACAAAAGGTGGGAACAAAACCGAAAACCTAAAACTTGCACTCTCAGACCGAGACTGCTGCCCACGGCCATTTTTCCTTTCTCCTTTCAATGTCAAATCAATTTCAAATGACAAGGATTTTTCTCTTTCCATGCGCATGATTGGCCTCTGAACTCATTCAGGACGTCCTCAGTGCCTACAATTCTCTTATTCCGCAAATTCCTGAACATGGAAAAGAAATTGAAACTCACTTCCGAGAAATTTCCAATGATGGTAGGCACATGCGAGGCCGTCCTCGCATTCTGCTTTTCGCCTTCAGCATGTGGAATGTTCATGAGGCCTTGAAAAGCAAAGATCCTCGAACGAACAATTCGGTTGAAGGATGGAATCGCAGGCTCTCATCACTCCGGCCATCGCATTATCCAAATTTGTGGACCTTCTTGGAAATCCTCCGCCAGGAGCAGAGAATGTTAGAACGGGAAAGAGAACAACTCTTCAATGAACCGAGGCGGAGACGGAAGGATATTCAGCGCGACTGCAAGATTCAGAAAGTTTGTAACGACTATGCAAGCAGAGATGTCCTGGACTAGCTCGGTTTTGCTCATAATTGGAGTTTTGAATCCCTCCTTTTGCTTTCAGATAAAAGCCTGGACATGAAAAAAAATAGTGTCCTTCGACTTTTTGACGATTCGAGTTTTGTCGGTTCTTTCTTTTAGTGCATTCGAGATATTGGTACATTCGAGGTTTCAGTTTTCTTCGTTTTGTCGTGCTTCGAAACTGTGGCGGCGAGTGGGCGAAAAATCTGGGGTGGCAAGCACGCCATCACAATGAGCAAGAGATCATTGTTATAACAATGGGAGCATGAAGCACGAAAGGTGTGTTTAGGTTAGCCTTGTCGCCTGATGAGTCGAACTGCTTCAAGTGACAGGTAGTTGCAACAAAAGGATGAACGGTTCCGTGTTGGCAGTGTATATTGAATCGAAAACATGTAAAAAGAGAGTGGAAATTGAAGATCCTTGGAACACTTGAAGAGTAGAGGTGCATCCGGTCCGAGGAGAAAATGATCGGTTCCACGACTTACACCCCTTACGAGTTTCGGGACTTCTCCTACAAAAAAAATTCATCTGGCTCATCTATAATGATCACGAAGACTATTTCTCCTGTCTTTTTCATTCGTGGAAACTACATAGATACATATTGGCAATGCGGATTAGGATGACCAAGCAGCTTTCTAATTTCGGTCAAGGAACCTAAAGACAAGACCCTGTATTCGTTAGCAGTCATCCGTTCGTGCGCGATGCAACCGGTGAGGCTGGCCTCCCTGCTATCGTATATAGTACTTCTGTATTGCGTGCACTATGTGATGTCCCTCATCCATTGCCTATGAGCCAGGGGAGGGATCGAGGTGCTTGCCTCTCACAAGTCAGATGGAAGGCCTGATAGAGACGTTTTGGTCCGTCCAGTTTCTCCTATTCCAAACTTCATTTTTATTTTACACCCTAATTCCCGTTGGCGCAGCTCTTTAAAATTGCACCACTCGGGATGGAACGACTCTCTGATGTATGATCCCCATGAGGATTTCCAGCAGATCACAACTACGACCTGTGTCATATCCCTCCACCACCATATGCCAGTGCTTTCACAAGTTCATCATAAAATAATCGGACATGAACCTACTAAAAGGCTCTTCACATTCATTAAATTATAGATGACCTTTCTATATGCTGACGTTGACGAAAAAAGGCTACCTTTAATTCTTTATCTTTTCCTTTGGGAACCCTATTTGCATCTACTTTTTTTTCGAATACATTTGATGGGATTTCAATGAATTTTTTATACGCTGAAGTCAGAAGTTAATGAAATTCAATATAAATTCCGTACACTTTCTATACACTGACACAATAGAAATTCATACAGCCCTATAGAAATTCAGTAGAATTTCTTTACAGTGTCTTCGTAGGATTCTCTAAAAACTTGGTAAGATTCTTGATAGGATTTCTATAGAATCTCCATAGAATTTCCATGCAGTGTTTTAATAGAATTCTATAGAGAGAAATCAGAGAATTATATACGACCTAATAGAGTTGTTTCTTTAGAGAGTCTTTAGAATATTTTTTTGCCAGGAGTATGCCCATTAACATTCATCGCTATTAGCTAATTGTGTTTCTGGTACCCAGAGGTGGGAGTATGAGGTTTTGAAAAAGAAAAAAAGTAATAATAATAATAATTCATTGTGAAATATGTTTTAAAAAGTATAAAAACTAAACGATAATTGGCCTAATACCGTACATTTTCCCTGCCACATCTTCATAATTCATGTAATAGAGGTTTAAAAAGCGTGCTCTACTGAGGTGATGCGATTCGATAGTCACCTGATTTCACAGTCATAAGCCCCTTTTCCTCTTCGTGTGTCACCTCTAGTTACATTCTCTATTCTCTGTTCACGAAACACTGCAGAGATGACATGCGTTGTCTGTTTCAAATGGAAGTTAAGAGACGTTGCAAGTATACAGATGGCTCACGCCTTACATTCAGATACTTGGCTCGGATTCAGATGCAATAATCAATCTTTGACAAAGTCTCAATGCTGAAATGCCGGCAGGTAAGCCAATTTTCGTTTCCACTTCTCGTATCTGCAATTACACATTCTAATCCTTTTAGTTCACTTTTTCTAAGCGAACCTTGAAGGGAGGGTTTAGCGATTTTTTTTCTATGACTTGAAACTTCATGCTTCAGTCAACTCAGTCATGAAGTATCATGCACTTTACGATTCAAGTCCACGTTTTAAGATCGGGTGTTGAGACTATACCTAGTTAATAGGGAGTTGTTTTTTTATAGCTAATCTACTACTAACATAAGGCAATCTTCTCCAGTCCCGTCCTCCAGTGTTGCCGGATATCGTGCCTTAGTTCCCCAGATTGGTGACTTTTTTGGCCTTTGTATCGTAGTTTGGATCTTCTCTTTTAATGTAGGAGACATTATTGTGCTGAATTCGTAGAACATTCCAGCATATACAAATGCAAAGGCCCGCCCATCATTCCTTTGAAAAATTTTATAAATAGTTTTAGAAAGTGTTGCAAGACTTTCTTTCCAACCCAATAAAATAAATTTCGCAGGTCGTTGGTTGCCGACCTCTGATCTAGACAATTTTAAATCCAAACGCTGGAATTTGTATGGTCCCCCACTCAGGTCAGAGAGAGATGGGGCAGGTGATAAGGAGGCTCGCTCAGCAGGGATCTTTGCTTAATTGATCGTTTCGCAGAGGTGATATTCCTGCAAACACGTTGACAATATAGTGATGAAGGTTTGCGTAAAATACCTATATATATCTATATATAAAATGGACAAAAAAGTGCATAAAATTTATATAACATTGACGTAAACATGCAACTTGGGCATGTACCTCAAAAGTAGAATGATTTCGCTCCGACCAGCATGCATTCGGGTGTGCCGGAAATATTGAAATTCACTCACCGCTCAATTCAGCTTCCCTCGATCCTTTTAGAAAGGGATTCGTTTTTAGCATAAACTGAGGGTGACATGCACCAGATCCGTTTAACTTTAAACAGATTCGCTTTCATAATGGGTGTCTATAGGAATAAGTTTATCTCTGTGAAATTGATTCCCATAGGGGACCATTGCGAGATCAAGTTAGTTTAGTTTAAACGGATTTGGTATATGTCACCCTGCATAAGTAAATACTGCATACAAGGTATGAGAGAACTCAGCACCGGAAAGAAATGCAGGAGGAAAGAGGGTGAGGTTCTTACACGATTTCAAATCGTATTCGTGGTCCAAATAATTTTAATTTTCCCTCCTTTCTAGACTTAAATTCATCTGTCCCATAACTATAATTTAGGAATTTCCATCAGCGTGTTTCTGGGTATTCACGGGAGATGGTGGGATCACCCCAGATAAGGATGGCGTTGGAAAGAGAAAAGGTTCTCAGACGTTCATTTTCAGAGACGCAATTTCCCCTTTAAACTTTTGGGTATGGTGACTGAATTTAGTCGGTCTTTTTAAAGTGGTAGTGGTTATTTTCGCCCATTTTTTTGCAACTTTTAGTTAATATCAAATACTCGGGTCAGTTCCCTGAAATGTTTGATATCCAAAATAATTGTGTCCCTATGGTTTGGAGCAGTGGTCGGCAACCTACGGCCCGCGAAGAGATTTCATCCGGCCCGCCACGATCTTGGTCGAGCGGCGATAATTTTTTCTCAATTGAATCAATGAAACCTGAACAAATTTATTTCTTCCTCGCAGCAGCCTCGTTTATCGTTGGAATGGAGAGAAAATAGTTTGTGTTCTGTGCTCTTATTACCTGCTGATGACCTGCGATCGTCTGATAATTGAACTATTACGAATCGTCGCCAGCGCGTGAGGTGGCGGGTTTGCAAACGCAGAGGACTTGGTTCGGACTTCAGCCTCGAGAAACGCTATTCCTTCGTCTTGTTGCGCCAACACGCGCGCCCTCCGTATCGCCTATCCTTTGTTTTATGTTATTGGAATGAGAGGGCGGGACGCGTTAGTCGTGCTGCACTTTTCTTGGCTTTCAGAGGCTGGCGTGTTGATGGATGTTTTCAATTTCTGCTTTATTATGAACCTGCAATTCCACCATGTCGCTATCAAAATCATTATAATAAAATGAGAAAAGTTGGCTTCGAGTGTCGGATGTTCAGCAACCAGCGGACACACGATTGCCTGTTTGTGCAGTGCAAAGAGAAGGCAGTTTTTCTTGTCTGTAAGGAGAGCGTTTCGGTGCTCAAGGAATATAGCAGTAGGCGGCATTACGAAGCACATTATGAAGGCAAGTATGACTCTCTGAAAGGCCAGATCAGGACCGACAAGACAGAGGCTCTGAAAAAGGCCTTGTTTGCTCAGTGGAGTATTTTCAAGAGAGTGCAAGAAATCCTGGCTCCAGTTCGAACTAGTTATCATGTCATTAAATTATTAGCAAAGGCATAGAGTGCCTCTGTGCCTCTGTGCAGAGGCACAGAGTTCGCACTGAGAGACCAACATGCCGAGATGCTGGTCTCAACAAAAAAATTGCCTGTATTACGGTTAAGAAATGTGAGAATCACACATTGGGGTAGCATAAAGTTTTACGCACAGCAATATTGTATCTGATTCTATGATTAAAGTGTGTGTATTGCACACATCTTACAGTTAAAATAACAAATGGCAAAAATATTAATTTTAAAACCTCTGAGAACACTTAAACACTTTCAAGTTTCTGCACCTCTCAGCACTACTTCTCAGTTACCGCTCTGCGGCCCGCGACCTGACAGTACTATGACGATCCGGCCCGCCACTACCAAAAGGTTGCCGACCACTGGTTTAGAGAAATATACCTTTTTCAGGTGATTCTCAGGCAAACCTGCCACTCAGGCAACCCGCATGCCCGAAGGAGCTCACAGGGCCGAATGAAGGAATAGAGAACAGGGCGAGGAGGGGCGAGTCTAAGCCGTCGTGTCTCGTTTCACAATCCTACAGTCTAGACCAGGGGTGTCAAACTCAAATCAGTCGGAGGGCCGCATTCCTTACCCTCCAGATGCCTGCGGGCCGCACCCATAAAATTTCACTTAAATTTGTGCTGACACTCAATCCATGCGGAAAATTTCAGAAGCAGACGGCGGGCCGGATGAACCACCTCAATTTGTGCTGACACTCAATCCATGCGGACAATTTCAGAAGCAGACGGCGGGCCGGATGAACCACCTCTGCGGGCCGGATCCGGCCCGCGGGCCGTATGTTTGACACCCCTGGTCTAGACAGAGAAACCAAGGGACTACGAGGCCAAATCACACACACCCCGAGGATAAGTAAAAATCCAAACGCAGGAGACCGGAAAGCGAAATGCCTTCATTTATGAATGGAATTTCTGGCCAACGCCGTATTGACGTGGTGAAAGAATCCTCGTCTACATGAGGCATCCACTATTCACGTTGCGAATCGTGATGATGAGGGTAACGCGAGTAACGGGACTCGGACCGCGGTTAAGCGATTGGATCGGTAGCTGGCTGGCAGGACGGGAGCAACGGGTGATGATAAATGGGGAAGCGTCGAAGGAGGTCGGACGAGCAAGCGGTGTCCTTCAAGGCTCGATCCTTGGACCGCTTCTGTTTTTGGTCTACNAAATAGATATTGTAACGAATAGGGAGGGACTGACCTTTAATTAAACCACGCCTCAGCATAAGTGAGATTCCAATGACACCTGGTATGGGCCACCCGCATGGGTTGGCTGGGTAGGTGTCACATTTGTGACAAAGTGTGTCGCACTGTGGCAGACAGACTACAGGAATGTGGGAACAATGAGGGCAAACTCTGAGCATCTAAGGGATTAACATTTCCGTGTTTTTCTCACTCTTACATAGTGCATGCATACAACTGTATAACTACTGTTAGCACACCTTGTATATTTTAAGGGAATAACTCGAAAAGTGTGGGGAAAAGTAAAAATTGGGAAGTACACCTGTTTCAACAGAAAAAAACCATCCCTGGATCCTGTAGTTACTGTGCTATTTCGAAGAAACAGGCCTCAATATAAGAAAAGAAGGGACCTATTATTATCATTTAGAAAAATATCACGTTCATGGATTTTTATGGGATCCTGTTCCACAAGGTCCATCTCGAGATGAACTTTTCCCATGTCAGTTTTTCCGAGAACAATGAAGAAATTTTTTTTTCTTTTTTACACTGGTTGGAACGTTTGGTTCTGGAACATTTTTACATTTTCTTTGAACGATTTCCGCGAATTCCCTTTACTTCAAAAGCAAAAGCGAAAATCTCCATGGGCAAAATGTTCATCTGCGTGCCTTTGACCGCACGGAGGCGCTCTATAGCTACAACGGGAGCTCTTTTACAGGTGAACAGTTCCCACCACACATCCTTGGAGTTCGAGAGAGATTTCAGCATCGCCTCTTGATATCATTCACTATCTTGAATCTTGAATTGCAGATCATGGACGACTCCCCTTGCAGGGACACGGCCATTGCCACCGATAACGTGTCTGTCGACTCCAACAGCGTCTCTTCATGTATACCTAGACCGTGCAAGATATGAAGATGTCGTTGATAATGCAGGCCAAATTCTTAGTGATACGCTTTAATGGATCCAAGGGCAACGGATCAGAAAAGGAAACTCTCTTTCTCTTGGTCGGATTGGTCACCGAAAGACAATTTCCAGCTGGGATAAGAAATAACCACGGCCAAGTTGTGGGCAAGGGGAAAATGTTTCGAGGAATATGAAGAAAGTTCTGAGATTTGGTGCAATTCGCTCTGGGATTTTGCTTGTTGGAAAGGTGAGATGCTCGTCCAAGAAAAGTATCAACAATCAAGTTCATCATTCCCAGCCCGTCTGTCAAGCAATGATGCCATCTGATGATCAAAGTCGTCTTTTCCTCACCCTGCAATAACAGAATTTCCCTGGGAAACCGATCCAGTACAAAATCCCGACATTGCAGGTCTTCTATCAAATCCTCAATGCTTGACTTTTCCGGTCTTGCAATTAGCCTCACGTGTCGATCGACGGAGAAACGTTTGTCCATTTTCCACACCAAATAACCGAGATGGAAGTGGAAAAAGAAAGTGAATCTTTGAAATCATCTATCTACTTCAGTGCGTTTCCAAATCCTTTCCTGAATGTTGCGGACGTCGACACACCCATCGACGGCGATCCAACCGACGACATGCGTCCTAGAAGTAAGTCGATCGACGTAACTGAGAACAAATATTCCATCCGACGCAGCCATCCCATCGGCACCATTTCTCCCCGGTGTCGGTATTTCAGTCACCACCACACCCCCAACCGGAACGAAAGAAACAAGAGGTACGGCAAAGACGCAGAGGATGACGACCCATCCAACCGAGTTAAAAACGAACGGGGACCCCCTGGTCAGTGCTGGGAGGACCCCCCTTCTGCGAGTGCAGCTTTTACGACCACAGCGGACCCATCTCGAGTGAGACTTGGACTTTCTCTTCCCAGCGGGGAATGGGATTCCTGGAGGCAGCGCTGTTTTCCGGTTTTCGTTGTTGAGCCAGATCCATTCGTTTGTGATTGAGTTGTCCTTGCCCTATCTTCCCAACCAGTTCCGTCCTTGACGTTCTTCCTTTCCGGTTCCCCCCCCCCCCTCCTCAAACGTAACCATTATTTTTCAGGTCACAGAACCATAGCATTTTTATAGTGTAGGCGTGACATCACAGCTTTATATAATACAGGTATATATTGAAGAATTTTACTGTCTCTCGGATAGATTTCCAGCTTTCCAAAGAACTGCGTGCGAGATCTTCCTACCTCTACACACCCGCTCAAAATGCTCTAATTTCACTACACTTTGATGGAACAGCATAAAACTTCTTCAAGCAACTGAACAGAAACCCATGCAAGGAATTAAAGAACTTCAACAAGTTTCTAGCAATTTCTCAGAGGAATGTCTTACAGCATTCGGAATGACCAACGTACGTTTCTTCCTTTGCTGCGAAATTTAAGGGATTTTTTGAAGGTCTATTGTGGGATTCTTGGAGGCATTCATTTATTCAGAGCATTCCATTGTTGTTTTGCTTTCTTTTTTTCTTTACAAGATGAAGTCAGGCAATTCTATTTCAGGGATTGTACCCCATACGCAGGATGGAAATCCCTTGGCATTCGGTAAAAAAAATATAAACAAATTTTAGTTTCGCCAAAAAAATAATTCTCACTTTCAATAAGCACCCATATTTTGCATTTCAGGCCCTTCTCCCTCACGTCCAGCATATTTTATTATAGTCTGTACTTGGATGCTGCATACCATACTCAAGAATAAATTATGCGCAAGAACAAAACGTCCACATTATCTAAAAATGCACAACCTGCGGGCCGCATGCGGCCCCCAGAGACTTCTTTTACGGCCCCTTGGATGCTTCCGTTCTCTAAAGATCCATGAGCCGAAATCTCAATTTGGATCTCTCGGGGGAAAGGCTGTGCACCACTGATCTAAACCATATCGTGTCACAATATGCCAAGATTACACCGACTGGATAGCTGCTTCCTAAGGAGTGGTTTCATAGGGTGTTCCGTTCGTTTCATCTCTGATTCAATAGTATTCGACGACAGGAACGATACTGCCAATGGCTGCTGTAGAATCATTTGTTTCGGGAGACTCCTGCAACAGAAGCGAGGTTGATTATGACTCCCAGGAAATCATTCGCGTCCATCGATTCCTTGAAGGCGCTTTGATCTGCCGTGATGGCAAAGTTGTAGTTGGTCCCGGCGCTCACCAACGAAATGGCCATGCCTGGAAAAGGCAGACGCATCGACTTCGTTTCTCAGTGGTCTCTGTCAACTGTTGTTTCCTAATCTATCCTGAACGTGGTGGGACGAAAGGAGATTCCCTGTTACCCCGTTTCGATCTATAGAAATCGAGCCCTACCTTTTGCTGTCCCAATTTGTGATTCTCTGCGCCCATGCCCTGTTAAAACTCCGTGCTCGACGATAAGTTCTATCCTTTTTTTTGCATATCGTTTCAGTTGATAAACGTATTTATTGATTGTAAGCACTGCATTTACGGTACATCTGGTATTTAAGATGCGTGATGCCCGGACATCTCTAACAAGTACATTTTGCCCTCGAGTGACGACGCCCGTATGTCGACTCTAATTCCCAGTTCCTACCGTATATGTGTGTATTGCATTTCAGAAGCATGCTTCGGGAAAATATAGATATTTCATGCATCATGGCAGCAATTGTAAATGAGGAAACTCCCAATTCCACGCGATAATGCAAGAAATACATTGGGATATTCATAGTCATGCACCTTTCAATATCCGCGCAGTTTCCTTCCTCATCATTGTTATTAAGCACGTTTCATGTAGCCCGTACAGACCATCTAGACGACAATGTTTTATGATTAACACGTTTTTAATTGCTGGTCACACTCGTCCCACTTTGATTTGACTAATTTTTTAAATCTGATCATCTTTTCCTTTTTTTTTCCTCTCGATTTCTATTTTTCAGTAGGACGAGTTTGACCACCACCTATGACCAAAAGTTAAGAGCTGCATGAAAAAATATGCGTTTTGAATTAATAAAAAAAAAACTAGATGGGGAAGTGGAATATATTATTGGAGCGGTTGGAGTCAGGCAACATCTCAAAGATTTGAAACGAAAAGTGAGTTATGACAAGCCGACATATGTACAATTAATAATGAAAAACTGTATCGGTACAGGGCTCTATCGGCCTGCACATTATACCGCAAAACCAATAGCATTGGCCTATCTTTAGACGTCCTTTGTGTGTGAGAGCGTGTGCGTGAGAGGAGAGAGAGGATGGATCTATCCTCTGTGAACTCACTGACCAGCTTCGACGCTTCGATCGAAAGCGATATCTTTTGGAAACAGGAGAGGAATTCACGTATGTCCTCCCGAGAGCTCTTAACTGACCTAAAAAATTCTCAGGCTATCTTGATTTAACCTCGAGTCAAGGTGTATGATGCTCGGTACTGATTTGCACAAGGTGCAGTGATTCAGTAAGACAAAGTGGAACAACTGATTTTTCTAGAAGCTTGTTCTTATGACCCCCTTCGTAGTCTCTAGGAAGAAAGTGATCGGAGCAAACAAAATCCTCGTTCCATCCTGCAAGCACACACGGCCACAAGCTGAAAACCATTTCTCCCTGACAATATCAGGCCGTGCTACTTTGTGGAAGGTGGTGGGAGAATCACGAAGAAGTGAATTTTTCCCTTTCTCCTACGGCTGGGTAGGATACAGGACTGTTCACTGCTTTTGCCCATTTTTTATTTTTCTTTCAAATGACGTTGCTGGTAGTGTAAAAAAAAAAAAGTCAAGGCAGTATTGCAACCGGAGGGGAGCCACATCTCAACAACCTGGGCTTCGCCGAGTTTATCGTCTCGAGGGGGAGGTGGGGGAGTTAATAATCCTGCCCCCGGACTTTCGGATAGATAGAGCCCTATATCCGAACCTGATATGACATACTTAATTGGAGTTGCGAAGTCGCTTGTTATATTAGTTTAGTTTAAGTTAAGTTTAGTTTAGTTTTGTTTAGTTTGACTTTGACTGTGGTTGGTTGGTTCGTTTATTTTGTTTCGGTTCATAATATCCTCACAATGAAGCGAATCCTTCCTCGACGAGGGGGGGGGGGGGGGGGGGGGCGC
>CAJPEV010003019.1:0-35800 GCA_905338385.1 Darwinula stevensoni | reverse complement strand
CTTTCCAAGGGTCTCCGTTTGATTGAAGCAAAGAGAACTATTTAAAAAATATGTTCCCCGAAAAGGTGTGCCCCTATGGCGTGTATCACCCAATTGGAATTTTTCCTGAACTCAGCATGTGAATATCTACTTATATCAGTCAGTCACGATCGGCTATATATAATACTAGCGAGTTTGTTTGCCCTTTGGGCAAACAAACTCGCTGTGGTCGAGCCTTCGCCTCTCCATTACCTTGAATAGCGATTAATTCATTTATTCTTTACGAAATGGCAAACACTTATTTAAAGTACGTCCCATTGGAATACGTGACATATAGGGACGAAAGTCTTCATTTTTATAAAAATCATTACTTCTATGACTTCCAGAGCCAAACTTGAAATCTTTTCATGTGTCCCTTTTTGTAAGGGTGGAGAATACATTATGCAATACTTCCCTCCTATAATCTACGCTTATGAGGCATATTTCAAAAGTAGGATTTTTCCCGCACTCAGCCATAAAACAGGTATTAGATGTGGATGGGTCGAGTCCATGATTGATGTTGATCTTAGATATGGATTTTTTATTAATAGTTTCCCCTTTTTGCTGACGATAAAAAATATATTTGGAAACGCTCCATCGCATTTGGAAACGCTATACATTATGCAATACTTCCCTCCTATAATCTACGCTTATGAGGCATATTTCAAAAGTAGGATTTTTCCCGCACTCAGCCATAAAACAGGTACTTCTGAGTGAATTTTAAATTTTCTGTTTCTGTTTCGTTGGATCGAAAAATAATTCACGAAAATAGGACTTAAAAAAAAAGTTTCCTGATTTTTTTAAACGAATATTTATTTTTATTCTGAAATATAGACTCAAGGAACTCCATGCCACCCAGTTTCAGCCTTATACGTTTCCCCTTTTTGCTGGCGGTAAAAAATATATTTGGAAAAGCAACCCACTGATTTTTTTAAACGAATATTTATTTTTATTCTGAAATATAGACTCAAGGAACTCCATGCCACCCAGTTTCAGCCTTATACGTTTCCCCTTTTTACTGGCGGAAAAAAATATATTTGAAAAGCAACCCACCCAAAAGCTGTGCTCTGGGGAGACGCTCAGCAAAAGTTGAATTTTTCATTAAATCAACATCACGTCCGTTATGCGTGCGCCAACTGCTATTTTTCTATTTCTGCCTAATTCGCTAGCATATTAAAAAAAAAATCTTTAAAAACGTTACGTACCCAAGAAATATGCCCCCTAAAAATATTTTGGAAATTGACAATTTCTTTCTTTTGAAACATCGCCCCCTCGAGAAATTTTCCCCCGGGGATGTATCAAGACGTAACATTTTTCTTTAACTCTTGGTAGTCACATTCATGCAAAGTTCCAGCTTTCCATGTCCATCGGTTTATCTAATGGGAAAAAATTACGTGAAAACATTCTCCCTTTGAAATTCATGCCCCAGGCCATTTCATTCCAAAGTCTGAATTTTTCTGCACATACAGCATCTCGGTAGGTAATTATGTACCAAGTTTCATCTTTCCACACTAGCTCTATACAACAGGACAAAAAAAATAAAATTCTTGAAAACGTCGGCCCCAAAAATATGCCCCCAGGGCATGGATCTAAAATTTTGCATATCTCCTGAACTCATCGTGTCAGTAGGAACGTCCATGCCACGTTTCAGCTTTCCATGTCTCTCCGTTTTATTGAAGCAATGGACATGGAAGGCAAGAGAAATAAAAATAAAAAGGCATGGAATGGTTAGGAATTGAAGCCTGGCCTCACGATTACCGGTCCGATGTGCTTCCACTACACCACCGAAACGGGGACATACAATGGTTTCTTTCAATTACATCCTTATCCATCACGATATACATTTTTAAAAAACTTCTCCCCCCAAAATATGTACCCCCAGGGCATGTACCTGGTACCTCAAAAG
Source organism: Darwinula stevensoni (assembly GCA_905338385.1). Lineage (NCBI taxonomy): Eukaryota > Metazoa > Arthropoda > Ostracoda > Podocopida > Darwinulidae > Darwinula > Darwinula stevensoni. The sequence continues at coordinate 33,876 of CAJPEV010003019.1, read as the reverse complement.
TCGGATTTTTCCTATACGCATCCATCAAATAGGTACTTTTGAGGGAAGTTTAAATTTTGTGTCTCTGTTTCGTTTGATAAAAAAAAGATCAGGAAAATGGGACTTAAAAAAAATTACCCTGATGGGTTTTAACGAACATTTTTTTTCTTCTGAAATGTAGACTCATGGAACTCAATGGCACCCAGTTTCAGCCTTATGCGTTTCCATTTTTGCTAGCGGAAAAAATGTATTTGAAAAAGCGACCAAACCAAAAGCTATGTTCTGAGGAGACATATAAAAAAAAGTTCAATTTTTCTTTAAATCAACATCACGTCAGTGATGCGTGCGCCAGCTACTTTTATATGTCTGCCCGGTGAACTACATGCCCATTAAGTATCAATATCATACGTTTGCCCATTTCTTTTTTCCTTAAATCAACATCACGTCAGTGATGCGTGCGCCAGCTACTTTTCTATGTCTGCCCAGTGAACTACATACCCATTAAGTTTCAATATTATACGTTTGCCCATTTCGCTGGTGAAAACACATGCTTGGAAAAGCAGACCCGAAGAAATGCCATACCCAGAGAGGATGCCCCACGAAAGATGAATACTCCCTCAGCTCAGTTATATCGTCACTAATACGTGTGCGAAGTTTCACCTTTCTATTTCTGCCCAATTCGCCGCAACAACTTTTTTTTTTTCAAAACATCGCACCTCGAAAAAATTCCCCATGGGAAGTATCCAGACTTAACATTTTTATATAACTCCTTGTCTCAGATTTCACATTCATGCAAAGTTTCAGCTTTCCATGTTCATCAGGTTAACTGATACAGAAAAATAAGTGGAAAACATCTCCCTTTGAAATTTGTGGCCCCAAAGTATTTACTTTTAAAGTCTGAAGTTTTCTGCAGCATCCCAACAGGTAGTTATGTACCAAGTTTCATCTTTCCACACTATCTCAATACGCCTGGACAAAAAACACTTGAAAACGCCGGCTCACAAAAATATGCACAGAGGGCATGGATCTAAAATGTTTCATTTTTCCTGAACTCATCATCTCGGTAGGTACGTCCATGCCAAGTTTCAGCTTTCCATGTCTCTCCGTTTTACTCAAGCAAAAATAATGTTATGGTGGGGGAATGAGTAACGGGACATGGAAGGCAAAAAAAAAAACAAAAGTAAGCCAAGGAATGGTCGGGAATTGTACCCATACCTTCTGATTGTCAGTTAGTGATGCTACTATTACACCACCGAATCTAGGATATCCAGTTGTCTCTCTGAATGCCATCCTCATCTGTCACAAAATATTTTGAAGAAAAACGTTTCCCCCCAAAATTTGCACCCCCAGGGCGTATACCTCCAAAGTCGGAGTTTTTCTGAACTCTACATCCCAAAAGGTACATGTGTACTAAGTTTCAGATTTCTAACCCTTCTAGAACGTGGTTAGAATTAGCGTCAGTCAGTCACGATCGTCTATATATATTAGATAATTTCGGATTGGGTATTCCATACTGGCTCAGCCGTCGTCCAGGCTAATGAGGACTGCAATAGACACTTCGCTCCAAGGGTGGCTATTGATAAGTTGGTGACTGGGGCCGAGCCATTCCGATGTTTCTGGGTGCGTCGGACCCCGTCATGCTATATCCAGGCCTATCTGGGGGCTCACCACCTGCCATATCTTATTCTCGGCAGGATGCTCTAAAGACAGATCAGGAGTGGACTCTCCAGCACTCCCGAATAAGCATTTTCCCTTGCTGAAAACCTCTACACATGATGAGGACGCTAAATGATTTCTATTAATTTATTTAGAGCCGGGATCAGGTATTGAATGGATGAGTTGATTTTCATTCTCCACCCCCCCCCCCCAAAAAAAAAGGAATATGATTTTAAAAAATGAGCAAAGTATTCTTTAGGTAACATACTTCCTAATCAAAGTGGAAAAGAATCACGCACATGTGTCCCGATTATTTAAATTAATCAGTTAATCACATTCATCGGCCGGTGGAGCGTGACTGGAATCTGTGAGTCGACGGGAATGTGAAACATGAATTTCTTGTGCTTCTGATGGTGCAGGATATACAGTATATCCCCCGCCCCGCCTCTCCCCTTCGTTAAATTATTTTCGACCATCCAAAAGTATTATTTAAAAAATGGCATCGACGTATACATTGTTGATTATAAGGTGCTAATATGAAACCTTGGAAAATAGCATATCTGACAGCGATGTAAAACATAAGACTGGTAAGCTTTTACATGTAAAAGCTTACAATGACTTACAAGTCCTCCACGAGGTTGTCCAAATATGCAAGAATTGTCAGCCATCATGGGCGAAGCGTGAAAAGACTGGGTGTGTCTGGTTGAACGACACTTGGAGTAATGCAAAAACAAGAGTTTGCCATTGTTCTGGCTTCTTAAATAAGCCAATAACCCTTTCCAATCCATTTTATGTCACACTTTGGAGATTGTCTTGCTGACATGCTGACGTGCCACTGAGCTAGAACAGACAGAAGCATCTTCTAGTGGAGATAGGCAGAGAAGTTAGAATGACCGAAGGCTGTTCAAGAGAGAAGTTTTCAACTCAGCCTCACCATAGAAAAACTTCCGATGGAAACTGAAGGCAAATTACATAGCTTTTCGCGTCTGGGAGGATATGCCAAATTAATTATAGTAAAAATGAATGGATTTGAATTCAATGTTTAACGTAGTCAACATTTCAATACTTGACTCAGTCTGGACGCGAAAAAAGAAGAGGGAAATAATTTTGCGAAATTGAGTTCCGAATTGAAATTCCTTGAATGAAGCACTTATGTGGAGGAACACTTTGGGCAGAATAAATAAAATGCTATTCCATTCCCACAGAATGGTCTTTTATTCTGAGAATTTAGAAATAGCAGTATTCCATTTCCATGTCATGTTCTTTCTCCTTCCAACCAAGGAAACTGATGAATAGATTGCAGGAAGCATTATTCCCAGTCAGAAGCCCCTGAATCAAGAGTTGTATCACACTAAACATACTGTCTGAGTCCATGGAGCCCATGGAAAAGGCAACAAATGTGAAGATAAATGGCAAGTGATTAAAATGTCTGGGAAGGTATTGCATACTACTACAGAGTATAGTTGCAGTGAGAAGAAGAGGAGCTGGAGAGGGTCGCATTTCCTGTCCACTCAGGGAATTTGGAGAAGTCGAAGAGCCCACGCCCTAACGTGTTGATCATCAGGTTTATCACAATCACGCAGATCACGTTCATGGCAAACCCGGCCTTAATCTGTACTGGAAAGAATCTCATGAAAAGAGTTCTCATACCATAAAAATTTATGTAAATAATGAACTGTGATGATGTACCATGGTGATGGTCTTCATCTGGGTGGCCTCGTAGACGATAGCATTTGTTGCAGTTGCCACAGGGAGCATGAAGGCGTAGGAGCAAGCCACAGTCGCTGGCATCATCAGGTACAGAGGATTCATCTTCACCACATTCGCCTACGTAACAGCATATAAAGCAAAGAAAAATCTAATGAAGCAAGATTTAGCTGTGGGCCTTTCCCAAGTAATTTCAATAATATATTTGTCCAGCATTCGACATGGTTGAAAAACATGACAAGAAAAAGAAAACAGCATTAGAAAGATTGCCTTTGTCGAGGGATTGCCATCTACCCAAGCAGCATGTTCATGGCAACAATATATCAATTTTTTGCAAACTAAACTATATCACTTTGAAATGAACTTTACATTCCTCTATGTACTTCACCTAATAGGATGTGTATTTAATATAAAATAGACAGGATTTCACCTGATATAAAATACATGAGATGAAGTTCATGCAAAACCCATAGCTCAACATACATACGAACTTAAGCTGACTCTAGACTGTCTCTAGTACCAAGAGCCCCCACTAGATGGAACCCATGTTCCCTGCACACGAGAAATGCAATTAAGCATGTGCTTTCCTTGAATAGTATCAGGACTTTCTCCCCTCTTTGCTCTTGTCATTGTGCAATTTATGAGCATATATTAGGAAAACATTGAACTATGATATTATTACCGCAATACACGATTCAGGGAATTATTAAATGTGTAAGTTCAGTACAGGAATAATTGAGTGTACATCAATAAGCAAGGGAGAAATGTAGAACTTTTTAGATGTCAAACCTTTATCTTCTATGCAGACTAGAACTTCAAAATCTTACTTATACCCTCAGGGTGCTAAGCCGAGATCGGAAGAGTGGAGTGGTAGGCACTTTCGGGTACTTTAAATGGAGGGTACTTGTGTGCTCATCCGAGTAACCCAGATTTTTCTTAATTGATGATACTTTCCTTAATCAAAAAATTAAGATGAATTTTACATAATGTTAATATAAACATGCTGTTTGTGATGCAAATAGGAACTTCAGCTTCATGTAAATTCTTGTCAATTTTACATCACCGTTCGCGTATTGCAGAGGTGACATTTCTGCAAGCATGTTGACAATATGTTGATGAAGGTTTGCGTAAAATAGATATAAAAAGGGCAAAAAATTTACATGAAATTTATACAATATTGCCGTAAACATGCTGCTTGGGTAGTTATGAAAGTGAATGGAAATGGAGTCGTACAAGCTGGGCAAGGACGGGAATGAGGATGGTAGCTGTGGCCGTGTTGGAAGCCACTTCTGTTATTATGGCCGTCATGAGAGTGATGATGAAGACAAGAAGTGCTGGTGGCATGAAACCCAAACTTCCCATCTGCTGACCTAGGAAATAGGACAAGCAGGATGCCTTTGAAGCCTCCGATATTGCGAATCCCCCTCCAACGAGGAAGATCAACCCCCAGGGGACCTTCTCGTGAAGGATCCTCCAGTTGAGAAGGGCCGGGCTCCATTCAGACAGTTTATCTAGAATGAAGGAATTTATATGAAGGGCTGAAAGGCAAAGTGGTCTATCTGCAAAAAATATCCGAAAAAAGTGTTGTTGGTTTTTGTGCTTTAAAACCTTGTTCCTTTCCTAGAAATTGTAGTTTTTTTTAAATTAGGTAAAGGAGGAAGTGCTCTATCGATACATACCACTTTCTCTCACTTTTAACAAGACGGTCACTGGAATATTCACTCATTCCGTGTGGAGCTCGAGGAAAGATAGACCACTTTGCCCTTCAGCCCTTCATATATGCAAATTAACTGCATGGGACGAAGGCACACATCACATGCCGTCATGGTATGGTCAAATCAGGGAGAGAGCATCGAAATTGCCGGGGTTAACACGTTGACGACCAGCCTATTTTTGCTTGTCCGCCGCGTGGGACCACGCGCATTTTTTTTGTTAAAAAATGCGTCCTGCCATCAGGACGAATGGTCCCAGAAAACATTTTTTTTTGCCGAGTTTTTTTAAAATGTTGAATNGCCATCAGGACGAATGGTCCCAGAAAACATTTTTTTTTGCCGAGTTTTTTTAAAATGTTGAATTTTTTGGAATTTTTTATCAGTAATTACGAAATCATAATCTTCTGGAACGTTCTCAACAGTTCCAGAGGGTATTTATTGAAAAAAAATCTGCATCCTGGCATCAGGACGCATTGTCGCCAACGTGTTAAAAATGTTTTCCCCGTTACGTCACTTGTCAACCCCATACCGTTAATATTGCACTTCCATTATAGGGAATTGTATACAGCTTATGGTGGCGTGAACGTTTTGGTTTACAACGTGAGCTACACCAAAAATTTTGCTATATTGTCTCTTGCTACCGAAAACTCTTTCATTAATTCATAAAGCTCTTGAAAGACAGTTCCATGTAATTGGGCACGTACATACTCCCTTAAAAACAATGTGATGCCAATGTTTGTTAGTTGTAAGTGGGAGAGGAAAATGATATAGATTACCCGATGATTCTCGGAAGCACCAGAATTTCGGTTTTGCAGGGATGATGAAGAAGAGAAAACCTATGAATATAGAAGGAGTTGCATCTCCGACTTTCAAACCCCTGGGAAAAGATGTGTCCATGTCATGTAAAGTATTACTTCACAGCGGCAGATGGATAGGAAATTGAAGCGAAAGAGTGTACGTACCTATCGCCTTTGATTAATTCGCCCCATCCACTGATGAACTGCGGATCTCTGAAGAACCAAAGCAGGACGAGGATGATGAATAAGATCAGAGTCATAAATTCATGGAAAGAAATGGATCCGAGTTCCTTGTATTTCTTGTCGATCACAGCACGAGTTGCTACTTCTACTTTTCGTATTTCACTTTGACTCGGCCCACCTTTCTCTGGATGCTTCCGACGCTCCCTCCATCTATGTGCATCACCCAGAACTTATATACGGTCGACATCATATCGACATCTGTACATCGAATTACGACGTCACTCACTGGGCTAGGAGGAAAATGCCATGGAGATAAAGCCAGGCGAGGATGACATTGAGTAACATTCCTGGGACACTGAAGGCCATCCAAGACCCATAATTCAAACCTGTCTCAGACCCGTACATCCTAGAAAATCAAAATGATTCATTTTCCTTTGTCCCATCCCTTCCCAGGCCAGAAGAATCTAATAAATCAAGACAAACATACGAGACTTACAAACACGCTAAAAATGGAATATAAACTACTGGATATAGGTAATTGTATGTGAAGGTATGCATTTGTAAAAAGTGACATACTCGTCCACAAATCCTTTAAGGAGAAGATTTGGAGTTGACCCAGTGAGGGTCCCCGTCCCCCCTAAGCCTGCCGAATAAGCCACGGCCAACAGGACTTGAATCCGGGCTTCTTGGTAGCCTTCCCTGAATTTCGCCAATCCGTTCTCCTCCACGCTTTGCTTCATTCTGGATCCATTCAGGCATAAAGGCATACTTAGTTCGTTAGCGGGGGTTCCTCCCTTATTGTCGCTAGTCGGGATTGATTCTTCACTTTTCGTTTTCATCATATTTGTTATTCCTGCAAAAAGTTAGAATATGTATAAAATCTGCACTAGGAAGCATATAAGTGCCTCGTGATTCCTTCAGTTTAGAAAGTGATAGTCCCAACTGAAGGAATCACGTGCATGCGTGTATGTACTGTTCGTCTGAACTCTTAATAGCTTGCGACACAAGTTATATGTATGAGCGAAAACTGGAGGCTTTAAAGTGACCTAAGTTGGCGGCTACATCGATAAGGATTAATCTGCGTCTCCGCTTTCATTAGAAGCTTCTCCTCATGTATCCGCATCCGCGTTTTCTACAGGTACCTTTTTTCTTGCTTTAATCTCGCTTGAAATCTGATTCAATGAATGTTTTCTTATGTCTTGAGTCATTTCGAATTTTAGTTCCTGCCTGCGAATTTGAAAATGATCAATTCTGAGTCGAGGTGCAGTCGGATTTGAAAACAAGATTGGATCTAGATCCTTATCTTCGATATTCGTGGAATGCAACACTCCATATCATTCCCTGCGACATTCTTCATATGGCACTCTCAACCTAGTCTATGCACTCTTCTCTTTCCTGACATATGATCTGCCAATTTTTGTGGAAAACGGGACTTTTCCCGATATATCTCGTCCTTAAATATTACACTCTCTCTTCATGAGACGCGATTCGATGTCATTGCGATAATGTAGAATCAGTTGAGTGACATGGATGGGATGATCTCACTCCTCTTCAATCTCGAGGAAATCGACACTGGTAGATACGTCGGATTTGGTTTGCTCTCCCTTCTGGCGCAAGTTAATGAGATCTCTGCTTCTTCGCGGCGACTCGTTCACAGGCCCGTTACCGGTCTCTTTCTGTATGGTATCACCAATTAACGACCTTCGTACGTGTCATTGGAGAAAGAGAGAGAGAGTTAGAGACGTTATTCGAATCCTTACGCGGTAGATTTCGATTAGGACTGCTTCCACGATGGGAATCATCATGGCCGTTGTTGCTGTGTTGGTGATCCACATGGACAGGAACATCGTCGCCAGCATGAACCCCAGCATCAACCTGCCACGTTACCACAAGAACCTACGGTTTTATAACTTTTTCAAAATGTATTCTGGGACTGCTTCTACTATTGAGATTGTCGTCATCAGCAATCGACTCAGCTGCAAATCGACTTGAATGAAATGAACCGGAAAGCAATGCCTATTGCCTTGAAACCAATTATTGGCTGGGAGAGAGGAAACCATAGCGAATGAAAACGGACCATTTCTGGGAAGTTCCTATCCAGAGGAGGAACCTGAGGGCGACCCTCTGGTGCAAGTTGCAGTGCTCCACCGCAAGCGCGACCATGATGCCTCCTGTACATCAGCAAACTTCAATCTTCGACTGTAACTTCTGAGCAGACAATGGCCAGGGAAGAGATGGTGGCATACCGAGGAACATCATGATGCTCTCCCTGATGTACAATTTGCAGACCTCAGAGGTACCAAGTATCCCGAGAAGGGGGAAGAGAAAGACCGGCATGAGGGACGTGATGGCCATGGGTATGGCATCCGTCATCCAGAATGCCACCATGACGAGGACGGCATATGCACACCTTCCCTCCATCTGCAAGTCCAATTCCATGCAATCCGGATTGGTTTTCAATGATAGCTGGGATAAACCCTTTGGTTAACTTCGCCGACAATCATCCATTAGAGAAGATATCATCGGTTGGAATGCACAGAAAGACCAACCCATTTACCATGTATAATGCATTTTATCTAAGAATACATTTATTGCACTATACTGTAATAAAATCATTCACTATGTTTCTGCACCTAGGCTTGTGCACATGGGTGGGCCAAAATAAGGTACCCGATCTAATTGAGGATGACTTTACTTATTTATACTCACATTTGAATTATTTTGGCCTGATCCATGGCTTCAAAAATAGTGTCTGACAGTTCATACACGCTCCTCAACCGAATATTGAAACATGATAATTACCCAATGTTACCCTGAAACGAAGAAAATAATCATTTTCAATTAACTTTTGTGGCCCTACCCTGTGGTTACGAAATGCGTTCTCATTCGGTAAAAAAAAAAACCAAGACTAAAGTGGTGCACAGAATACGGGCGGGAACACGCGCTCTAGCTTCCACCGCTCATGTCTTTTTTTCTCTCTCTCATTTTGGAATTATGTGCACTTTATTGTGAGGAATCCATCGAACATTGTTTGGTTGCATCTCTTGAAGTAAGCATCTGGTATTTGACAGGTCGATGAACTTTTTTTTTTCTTACCATACTCACCATATATACCATACCCAACTCATATGTTTACTCATTTCAACCCCTTCGAGTTTTACCTTTCCTCATGATACTGCAGCGCATCCTATCGACATGCATCATCTGGCGGACTCGGTAAAAAAAAAAAAATAAGAGGGGGATGGGCTCGCGAATATCTGTCAAAGAACCTTCAAAATAACCTCAAAACAGTTTTGATCAAGCGATATCGGGTGGTACTTTATAAAAACCGACTTAATACCTTCGTATCCATTCTCTCGTCCACATGGTGAATTTTTTCACATGAGAGAAAATTTTGCGCAACAATTTTTTCAGACTCCTTAAGCAAATAGAATCACCAGGTTATCGGAAAATTGGTTAACATCGGTAACGCCGATCGATGATTCGGCTTGCAAGGTATTTAAAGAAATTTTCATGAAGCGAGTTCCCATGTCTTAACTGCGTGTTGATTTGAGATGTACCTATAAATACCTTATTTGTCTCTACTTACTAAACGAAACGCGGAAAGGGTTTATATTGCTAAACCCTTTATGCACGGAATGATGTGTTCGTAGTTGTGCACGAAGGGCATGGAATACTTTACGATTATACGACTATACGATTGAGAATGCTTGCCATGCGACATCATTTACGACGACCTGCAGATGTCTGAGACCGTATTTTGCCAATCTATCTTTAGCGATTTTTTAAATTTAATTTTTGTCAATTGCGATTCGATTTAGATACTTTATGGATACTTTTTAGATACTTTTTTACCTTCGATCCGAACCGGATTTCATTGCATATAATTTGAGACATTATTTTACATGTTTACCCAAGAATAGGTGAGCATGTATAAATAATACTATAAATGTGACCTGAAGTAATATGTAATTCTATTAATATGCAAACTTGCAAAAAGAAATAATTTTGAGCAGTGCAAGTAGGGTCGAAACTTTCAAACCCAATTTTTTTTGTTTTCTTGGAAAAAATTTCCCCATTTCTTTGCCCATTTTATCTGACGGAATTGACGGAGGAACAAGGGAAGGATCATTCACGACGTGGAACCATGTTACGACCTAAGAGTCGCTAATTACTCGCGAACTTTTTCCCCTGTCAGAACGGGAGGGAAAGCGAGATTTTCTAGATTTCCCTGAACGATATGAAGTCACTATCTAGAATAGGAAATTATCCCCATCTAAATGAGGCAATCATGTCGACATTAATATCGATTGCCATTTCGTCGTCGATAACAAAGATGTCTCTGTTATCAATAACAACGCAGTTCCACGTTGCGATTTTTTTTTTGCTGTCGACACATCAAGCAGCTCTAGTTGTTCATCTAAGTCTAAAACCATGCTTCCCATCATTCGCAATATCTAATTCATTCTCGAGCAGTTGAATAAAATTTAAAGAACGTTTCGCTGAAGAGCACAGACGCACCCGTTCATGAAAACCCCGGAATGTTAGTGGACGGGAGTGTGCACGCGTGCGTGTGCTCACTTGCCCGAAGCATCCGAGCAAAGGACGCACGACACACAAAATGTGTAACGTCCTTTATCCTCATTTTGCTGGAAGGAATTACTTCGGGGTTTCCACATTCCTATATATTTCTAGAGGTTGGGGCGAAATTTTTCCAGAGTTTCGCTATTAGAGCATCGAGTTTCTTCTGGAAAAGGGGAGGGGAGAAGAAAAGCGCGTTTCGTGGGCTCGCGAGAAAATCTTTAAGAAATTCATGACCTTCGGGAAAGTGAACCTGGCTGCAACGAGGGAGAAATTCCCGGCTGCACTGGGAGTTCTGTGCAAAGAATTGCAAATATATATCCCAACCTGAGTGATTTTTAGGGGATGACCTATCGACAACTGTCTTCAGCGTCCAAACAGAAGGAAGTCGATCGTTAGAAGCAACTCCTGCGTCGTTTCCAAAGGAACCAATAAAAAAGAAGATGCAATCGCAATTTTATCCATATCCCAAAGGGCCAATATGGGAGCGAGAGATGCTAATTCCTCCTGAATCAACTTGTAATTTCACTTGTAAGAACTCCGCTTTGTCAAAATATTGCCTAAACAGTGAACATGACAGGAAAAGGAATTGCTGGCATGGACTGAAATCTGACCAGAAAACGACAGAAGAATGATTGAAATATGACTGCATCACCTGTAAATTAAAATATATATGTATATTTCAAAGCAACTAAGGCTTACAATTGACCTGGGCCAATGTTGAGACTAACAGTATGTTTCTCTCGCTTTACGCGAACGTGGACTTCGCCTGAGACTAAAGGTAAAGTGCTCTCGTTTAACTACTTTAATATTCTGTGTGGATTTTAAGGCTTTTCATATCATGGGTCATACTCTTTCTAACTTGGGCTTGGAACTCGAGGGAATAGGACGGGGAAAATCAGTGAAAATGTAGCAATTATTTTTTCCTATTCATCACCACAATACCAAAATGAAACAATTCGTGGGCACAGTTTGCAAGAGGAGGTCACTCGTGACCACTTTAACCCCAAATGTCGCCAACAAATTTGAAGAGTGTGCTCCTCCCTGCATGGATTCTCGGTAGATGATGATGGCTCACCTTTAAAAAAAATTCATTTCGGGGGGGGGGGGAGATAGAGACTTACCACTCGCTGATCAGGGACGAAGAGAAAAGGGAGAGCCAGAAGCGGGACGAAGATCACGACCCAGCTCTTCCATAAGGGGAAGATGTGGGAAGCCCACCGCATCCTCTCGGAAACCATCGCGATCGCCTCCGACGGACACCGAACGCAGAAGCGCACCACCGCCGCGCGATGTCTTTCCACCAGGGGAGTCACCGGAATCTCGGGGTCTGGAATCTCATGATGGATTCAGGAAGCCAGTGGCTCGTGTGAAACGCGTCCCTCAAATATATACACCATCCGTCGCCGATGACAACGACTCGAATACGTGTTCCGATATGCTCGAACACGTGAAGGGGGAGATGAGAGAGACGAAAGCGCACCCACGAACCGTTTCCAAAATTTAAAATTCGTCGATCTCAAGGACGTGAAATGCGCAAAATCGGTCTGTCGTCTGTCGCCTGTCTTCCACTTTTCTCTTCACCATTTTCCAACTCCCTAAAAAAAAAAATCACGGAAAACATGAAATCGTCTTGGAAAACGTTTGAAAATGGACACGTGAGAGGGACGTAGCCGAAGAGATGATTCCAAGAAAATAGTTATTCACTTAGTTCTTAACAGCGATGGATTTATAAACAATCCACTGACCAATAGTATCTAGGTCCCTCGTGATATGTATGTTATATGATTATGAAATGGATTCGTTTGTGAGCGAAATGTGAAGCCAACCCTAAGAAAATAATTTTGCCAAAAAATGATCAGAGGTTCCGGTTGGACCAAACGAGAACGGAAATTTTACTTTCTTTACTATTTTTATTATTGTCCACAAGGGTTTTGAATATCGTGAGCATCACCTTTGAAAAAAAAAAAGGAAAGCAGCAGAATAATTGTGCATGCCTGAGTAACCACAGAACATTGCTTACTTGTCATTGCCTCAGAGCTGACCTCTGCACAATCTGCCTTAATTGGCGTTTGTCTGCATTTTTCTGTCCATCTTTCTTTTCTTTAGTCCATCATAAACTGGTTTCGTCCTAGATCCCAAAAAAGCTAGCTTTATCTCTCTACACACCCCCTCCCCCCATTATCAGTTGCGAAGGTGAACCGCTGGTTCTTCGAATACAGTCGGGTATACGTTGTGATTGACAGTGGGAATGAATCGGCGAGTACTCACGAGAATCCCAAGACGACATCCCCTCTCGCAAATACTCGCGAAAGGGAGTGTCTTGGTGGGCTTCGGATTGCTCGTTGCCAGCGAGTCCGAGCCTGGAGTTTCATATCTTTAAAATTCCTAGGGAGTAGGTAGTTAGACTAGGCGAGTGACCCTAGCAAGCAAAGTGAGGGCCTATGCGCTAGTCCTGGAATCTTAAGTGGGGGGGGGGGGTCCTCCAGACATCGGCGTGGTCATACCGTTTCAAAACATCATGTCGTCGTCGGAATTAAATATATATATATATATATATATATATATATGGGCGTCCGGAGGCTCTCACGTTCCTGTTCCACACCAGGCAGAAGTGGGAGTAAGGGCTACTGGTGAAAGTCCCAGCTCTGTCCCAGGGGCCGGGGTTGATAGTCAACCCTCCTCTGCTACAGAAAATATGCCCCCCGCACGGAAACGTATGAAATGGACAAAATCCATGAACATTGACGTCATGCGGGTTTACTATCAAGCACGATCCGATGCGCCAGGAGCGTACCGGAAGAAAATGCTCGAGCTCTGGAATCAATCTTACTCAGAGCTGAATATCAACGAGCAACGACTTGCGAATCAAAGACTATATATCGAGCGGAACAACATGCTCTCAGAACTGGAGCGGGAAAACATCAAACAGGATGTCCTGAACACCCTCCAGCCAGACAAACCAGAGTGTAATGTACCCGCAAACGAGGAGGCAACACCTGAAGAGGCTCCACTTCAGGTTCCACCGAGGGCTCTCGAGGCTCCTTCAGAGCTAGAAGCGCCATCCGAAGAACTCAGAATCGCCTTCCTCGACCATCTGGAAGATCTGCGGTACCTACAGATGTCCGACCGACCCCGACTACGACCACTAAAGCTCAACCTTGCCATCTCCAAAGACATCGAGGAGATCAACCAGATCATCAGCTCCTGCGACCTTGCAGACTGCGATCTGACTGAGCTGAACCACCGTGCCTTTGCAGCTGCCATTACCATCCATCAGAAATACCAAGGACCAGAAAAGCCGACCCCAAAACCCGGAAAGGGCCCTTCCTCGATTCCACCTTGGAAGAGGCGCCTCCAAAGTCGGATCGATGCAGCAAGGCGAGACCTTAGTACCCTTCAAGAGATCAAGAAGGGAAACACGTCCCGGAAAGTGAATTCACTACCTTCTGCATTTCTCTGGCGAGTTGTTCGTGTAATGATGCTAATTGCTTCAGCCAGAAGTTCGGAAGACGGTCGTGCCCGGGGCTCTTCCAGTTCGCTGTTTGTTTGAGTGCCTTCTGCAGTTCAGATGTTGTAATCTGGGGATCACTCATTTCGGGAGTATCTGTTACCTCCCTCTGACGTCGGAGCCATGTGGCATCGACGTTGTGGCTCGCCGGGCGTTCCATGATGTTCGACCAGAATTCTTCCGATGCCGATCTCCCGACCGCCATAGAGAATGTGAAGATGAAGATCCAAGCTTGGGCCCTGAGAATAAGGCGGTACACGAAAAAGGTCAATTACTTCCGGCATAACGAGCGCTTCACGAATAACCAGAAGCTATTCTACAGGGAACTGGGAGCGAAACCCATAGAAGTGAAGAAGATTCCTGGCAAGGCGGAAGTGGAAGAATTCTGGTCCTGAAGGAGCTTCAAGTTAGAAGTAGTTTGTGCATTCTAAAAGGGCTCTTTAGCTTAAACCTCGTTTATGTTAACGGACGTTTTTGTTAAAGAGAGGTTATGCATTCCCAAAAGAGCTCTTTAGCTTAAAGGCCCCTTTATCTCTCCTAAATGAGGTTTGTACATTCGGGCCTTAATCTTTTTGCACCATGAGACAGGAAGCTGGATTTGAAGCAGGAATTTTTCCCAGATTGCTGAACTCTGAAACTTCCGTTTCTTTCTCTAAATCGGGTTACCGATAACTTTGAATCATCAGGTGCCCTTCAGGAGTGATCATCACAGGAGTAAAAAAAAAAGTATATAAAATTTTGAACATTTTTTTGGATGCTTTCATATGAGCCCCCGGTTATCAGAAACTTTGGAACACCTGGATTTGTGATTATAAATGATGTTTTTCGGGAGCTACCTTCAATTATGTATTTAATTTTCCATGGACCCTCTACGGACCCCAGGTTAAGAACCCCTGTCCTACAGGATGGAAGGTCTTTCCCGAGCACGTCGATGTAAACAGCCGAGTTCAACTTCGTTCGCTGTAGGTCGATGAAGAAGAGGTCGGTTTTCCCATTCCAATTGATTTCTGCAATTTTCATAACTGTTTGGGAGAACCTCGACTTGTGATGGTAAAGTCGATCGGAAGAAGGGTCGTTTCTTCCCTTCTCCGTACACCCTGTCCTGGCGGTTAGTGGGAACTTCTAAAATCAAGTCCTTTTCGTTAGTGAAAGTGATTCATTTCACCGACTCTTTTGTGTAGCGCTGGTACAGCAGTCAGCACAGAACTTTCCATCAGTTGATGGCATCGTTATTCACACTGGGAATGACAATTCTTTTGAAGACTTTCTTCCCTTGACTCTTGAGAATCCATTGAATACGAGACTCACTCTTAAGTCCCGCAATTTCCCGTTGGGATTTGTGCGTTCCTGGAGATTCGTTCGTTTCAACCCAAATGGATGGATTCAGTAGGCGAGCCCAGGAATAATACCGCAATTAAAGTTGTTGGGAGGACTCAAATGATGGATCTCGGAAAAAAGAAGCATCATAAAAGAAAGACCATCTTATTATTATGCATGGCCGCACGTTTAATATTGATATTGAGTGCTCAGCACAGTCAAAGCGCAAGTGTACCCACAAATGGCAGATCTTAGTCCTTGAGTCCGGATAAAATACACTCCAGTGACTTCCAGAAAGGCTTCGGTTTTCCCCGGGGGGTGGGTCAACCATGTTCCCCATCTCCATCCCCGTGGATGGAGATGGGGAACATGCAGTCTTCTAAAAGTCACGCAACCCATCATGTACAGTATAACATTCGTTTTTTGTAACTTAAATTGAGAACCTAATCAAAACTGGCTTAAGGAACACATCTCACCTATTAAAAAAGTTTCATAACAAGTGTTGGAAGTGACCATTGCGTTCATGCAAACACATTACCAAACGTACAACACGCTTGCGCATGCTCGCAGAAACATGATGTAAGGTCGCACAAATAATGCCAGCAATGGCCTGTGTAATGTTTTGCTTCGACGTTTCCAAGTCTCTTGGATTGTTAGCGTATACTCTTTCCTTAAAGTATCCCTACAGAAAATAGTCAGGTCTGGAGACCATGGCGGTCAGAGATTCTTGCTTATGAGCTGTTGCTCCGTCTTGTTGAAACCACGAGTCACGTTCGTCAATTTCTAACATGGCGACATATTGCTAAATGATGTGTTGATAATGTTCAGCATTTACAGTTTCTGTGAAAAACAAGGGACAAACAATACGTAATACAAGAGTTGATGTGCATACATTCCAACAGCAACATTGCTACAACACTTGTTTATACAGGGTTGCGCGACTTTAAAAAAGACCCTGTAGTTGACCAAGTATTTAATTTTTAGAAATGACTCTGGGTGTAGCGCCATGGCGGCAGTATGAAGAGAGGCGGTGTCTTACGGTTTCCATGCCGTGACGAAGGTATGAACACGGTTTTCATACCGTGGCGATAATACCGAAAAATGTAGAAGGGGTTGGCATGATTATCGCGAGAACCAAATACCGCGGTATGATGAAAATACCGGTATACGGCAACTCCTTAATAACTGCTCTGTCTTCTACAGAGTGCCAATGTCACGGACAAACCAAAGGAGCACTGACGCGAAATTAAACGCGCACCAGCCTCCTCCCCTCCGATCCTTCTCCAATGCAAAATAAAAATAGTTAATTTTGTAAAATCGCTCAGTTGGAAAGAAATGGCGAGAAAGAAGCGAATGAAACTTGTAGGATTGTTANCTACAGAAGCTGCAGATTATGGGAAATATGTAATATTTAGGTACTGTATCATTCAAAATTCACTGGACTGTACTAGGAATCTCTGCACATGATTTTATTCAATATTTAAAAGAAAATAAATCATGTTTGTTTCTGTTTGATTTTTTCATTGTTTCATTGTGGTATTCCATGCCATCTTGGAAGCTGCCATGTGTTTCATGTGTAGTATCTCAGAGGTCTTTGGTATTAAATTTACACTTTCTTTCCAATCAGATAAAAACTGTAATGACACATCCTGTTCAATAAACTCCCCAGATTTTCAAGGAACGGCGGGGTTTCCTTAACTTGATCCACGTCCACGTTCTCCAGAAGGGTAAACACCCCAGTTTTTGGTCACGCAGATACGGCTTCCATAGGAAGTGGACACCCTGTGCACACACCGGGAAACACTAGTAATCGGTCCTCGTACGGGAAGATGTTGATAGAATGATTGAAAACAGCCAGATTAACTAATTATGCAGGATATAAGCCTCACTGGCCAACAACTGGAGACCGGCCACAAACCGGAGTGCTTACCCTATCTGCTGAGGGACTAGTTTCCCTTGCCTATTCATCCAATTGATTCCTTGTCACAAGTAGATTCCCTGCAGGATTTATCAGGATCATGGATGACTGAAACACTTCAGCTTCCAAACCAAAAGTGTAAATTTAATACCAAAGACCTCTGAGATACTACACATGAAACACATGGCAGCTTCCAAGATGGCATGGAATACCACAATGAAACAATGAAAAAATCAAACAGAAACAAACATGATTTATTTTCTTTTAAATATTGAATAAAATCATGTGCAGAGATTCCTAGTACAGTCCAGTGAATTTTGAATGATACAGTACCTAAATATTACATATTTCCCATAATCTGCAGCTTCTGTAGCTTAATGTGTGATAATACAATCTAGGCAGGAGTTTACAGCTGAGCCTCAGCTGTAATTATAAAGACTTTTCCATCATGGACCAAGGTTGGGACAAGGTTTTTTTTTTTTCAGAAATTAGGCATAAGAAATTAAGCAGAAACATTGCATAGAGTGGAGTTACAGTCATGAAGCTGTCACATTTCAAATCACAGCTTCTTACCATGGGTAGAGGTTTCCATTTTTTCATATGAAAAACACAAATCTGTAGACAGCAGGGGCTCAGATATGCACTCATGTGCCAAAGATGCATCATCACTGATCAGCAAGAACATGTGTATGCCATGACAAAGATCTCAGATTTCAAGAAATCATAGCAGCTAAGACTCTTCAAATATGCTTCTCTGTAGGTATTAACTTCATAAGCCTGCAGGTGATGATACAAAATGAGTAATGGAGAGAATGGAGAGTATACTGACTGTTGGCATTGAAAAATACACAATTATTTCCATACATGAATTTCAGTTCAGTGTGGTTTCAGTGGGGGATGAAGGGTTTTTGTTTCAGCTTAAATCTGGACAAAATTTAGTTTCTGTGCTGCCTTTCAATTTTAGTTCATTTCAAATGTCCAGTGAGTTGCATTTAAGGAAAACCAAAACCAAATCATTTTTGGTAGTTGCAATAAAGTTGGAACCACACTGTGCATTCCCAACAAGGGTCAGTTATTTCATCAAAGAAAAAAAATAAGATTCACTCCAAATCACTGGGAAGAGTTCAGAAACTTTGCCACAGATCATATTTTGCAACTTTACCCTGTCATTTTAAACAAAAACAGGAAGGAGTGAGCAAGTCCAATTTGAACCAACTATGACATATCACATTTCTTGGGATGATGCTAGAGACAACATCTACTAAAATGAGGACAGAATTCTTGGAATGCTCAGTCTAAGTGATCAGATATGTGACTAGAGTGCAATTTCCCCCCTAAAGACATGAATCAAGCCGTGTGAGATAACATGGGAAAACAATGCTTTCAGTAAAATAATGAATACTTGTATATGTCAGGATGAACTCAGTCACAAAGGGTTCAAAGTGATGTACAGACACTAAGAGGGAAATCAAAAATAGTCTTGGAGTGAAAGATCTTCCCATGCTTCATCTTTCCAAGGTGAATGCATTACTGGGTGAGAGGGAGGCTGCCACTGTTTTCCACCATGGGAGAGAACCAGAACATGATGGAAACCAGCCAGGTAGGTAATTGCCATCCAAGGCATCACTGCAATTGTGGTATTTATCACTCCAACAATTGCAGCAACTTTTTGCTTCAACCATCTTAATGTTGCAAACAATACAGATATTCACGTTTTGTAAATGTATGTTTATGCCAAAACTTCAAGGCACACTTATAGGGAATTTTGAAAATTGTCTGGAATAACCATCCATACTTAAAAAAAGAAGGAATTTTTGAGAATTATTAATTAGAGCAACAGTTCATCTCATGAGAAAAGGAAGTGATGTCATGAAAAAGAAGATATCAGAGATAATGGCAAAAGAACTTCAATCCACTGCAACCTGCACAATGCCCATGAAAAATGTGCTCAAGGCAGAACTTCATGATGACATCACACTGCCAGGTACAAAGCTAACTGAATGCCCCTGAACCACTCCTCACCTTTCCTGTGATATCACTTAATGTACTACCACTGGCCCTGCCTCATTAAGGGGGTTGGTTGTTGGGGCAACCTCTTTGTCACTCTAGTGGTCCTCATTTCTATGCTCCTTAATTGCCAACCCAGACATCTAGACAATTGTCATTTATAAAATGATGAGAGGAGCATGGCTCCATGACTCCTTGCCTTCAAGCCACAATGCACACATAAAAAAGATGAGAAACGATTCCTTTTTACTGCTGATAAACCCTCAGAATCACTGATGCAGTCACAAGCAAGACTCATGAGGATTGATAACAGGGATTTAAAAGAAAATCAGCAGTCTGAATCTAACAATTCCTTCAGAAACAGAGTCACATTGCAAAAATTTTATGGGATATCATGTTTTTGTGAGGGTAGTAATGATGCATTCTGGTTGCCATTGACATTCCGTGGCTTATGCTATTAGGCATTCCCATCAACTTCATGTACTACTAGGATTCTAATTTCTCTTGGATTCTCAATACCAACTTCATGTTACTCCATCTTTCACATTGCACGATGCAGAACAAGACTGAAATGATGTCATTAGCAAGGTAATACCTTGAACCATCTCGTGACTAGCTGATCTAGACCCATCAATTCAGATTCAGGTGATCTGAATCTCACTTGGACAGCCGGGATTTGAACCATAATGTTCAAAAACATGGTCTAACTGTCACTGGAAAAATATCGCCAATATTGAAATAGAACTAGTGTTAATAATCCCAATGGATTAGTTATACCCAATAAGAGTAATAAAGAGGATTCCAGTAGCACTTGTGCCAGACTAATATTAGGAGGGCATCATGTCAATGTTTGTTACAGTAACACCAAACACTAACACAAAGCACATACACAATATTTGAATTCACCCAAAGGATTGGGCAGACTAAGAAAAGTACAAGAAACAATTTTCAGGAAATGTGAATAAGTTGAGCCCCCTAAAAAAGAGAAGAAAATGAGAGGGGGTGGGGCTCAAGAGAAAGAGGAAGGAGATAGAGACAGGTATTTTGGCAGCCAGCCATATTGGAGGGTAAAGGAACATAAACTCCCTTATCCACCAGTGCTGGCTTTAGGCCCCTCCCTACATGAGACTGCAGTTTGTGCAAGGTTCTCCCACAAAGCCATAAATCCTAGCCCAGGGCCATTTTTGTTCTATCTCTTCCCCACCACCAATGTTCAATGATGATGTATCAATGATACAGCACAATACATCAATTTCAAAACTGCCACAGCCCTAGTTCCTGCAATCCATGTTGTACTAATGCTTAACTTCATAGATGTCACTTCATCTTCCCATAAGATGCAAAATTCCAGTACTAAACTTTGTGTAGCATCCGAGTATTATTTTTAAACATATTTTTTGTCTCATGAGATGAGTAAAAACATAATCCATGCTTTCACTTAGACAAAGCAAGGGAAGAAAAAGGAAACCTGGAAGCAGTGCTGGTGATGGCCCACAATATTAAAAGTTCAATCCATATTTGATGAATTCAGTCAAAGGGAAACTTTTAAATACTCAAGAATAAAATTCAGTCCAATCCCTTGGTGCATGAATTTGCCATATGGCACATGAGAGAATAGAGTTGTCAATCACAATTGCTGCATGTTTCCCTTGATATGATCTGAGATGCATTGGTTCCTTGCTGTCATTTTGAGAGCCTAACACAAGAGGGTCATCAATCTTTCTTCCCGTTCACCTTGGCTGCTTCCTTCTCAACCTCAGCCCGCTTCCGCTTGGATATCTGCCAGGCCACTATCAAGCGACAGGACAGCATGAAAAAAAACACCTGAAAACAGAGAGAAACAAGATCATCCTCAATAAGGAACACCAAAAGATTGAAAATAATAAATTCATGAATAAAATGGCCTTTATAATGCACACCATGGATAAATCAAACTTACCAAAGATGGGGCGATTCTCTCAAACTTGTCATCAATGGCATAGTGTGAATATGCCATGAGGGTGGTGAGCAGCAGCAATATCACATTTGCCATAAGTTTTGTGGCCTCTGTCAAAGAAAGTACATATATCTCTCATAATCAATTCTAAATGAAAAAAAATTACCAAGTTACTAAATTAGGGTACTTGATATCGGTTCATGGCATGACATACCATGAGGAATTGCAGCCATTGCTATACCACAGGCAACTTCTGCACCTCCAACAATTCTGCGATACCATTTCACAGGAACTTTCAGTTCTGTCAGGTTTGCCATTGGAAATACCTTGGCATACTTCACAAAGTCCTTCCGCTGAAAATCAGAGTTCGATAAATTATATCAGGAAACAGAATCAGGACTATAGCCTTAAATTCAAAGAACCGTGGTGTACAAACATGGAATAAGCACTGCAACCCTAAGCAAACATTTCCACTAATGGCAAAATGCTCATGCCTGATGTATGATATACATCTGCTGCACATATCAAATTTTAACAGCATTACCTGTATCATTTGTAGATGATTGCTATAGAGGAGACCCACACAAGACAGTCCTATGTCAGATTCCATGATATCATAATTGCATCATGTATTATAATATAAAAGCTCCAGCTTACTTCAAGCTCCAAGAAACAAAGTTTCTATCTGTATCAATGACTACATCCAACATTATCACTGAATGCAAAACATAAATGTCTATTAAAATGACTATACTAAATATCTATCACCCCAACCATATGTAGATATAAATCAAGGCCTAAAAGGCACTAATGGGCACATGGAAAGTATAAGCACAGCCAAAAGTTTTCCCTCCCTCCCCCCTCCCCCAAAACAGGAGCTAATTTCATGCAAGAAGAAAAAACACTAAGCAAAAGAAAAAAAGAGTTAGAATGATACTTGGGGGAGAGTTATCACCAGGCTGGTGTGAGGACTTCATTAATGAATAACACCTGCAAGTACTCCATCCCTCACTTTTTCCACTATCCAAAACATTGGCTCTGCTGCTGCTCCCTTGCCCCCCCTCTAAGAAAAAAAAATATTATGGGTTACATAATGGAAGATGACCCAACACCAAGGTCCAAATGGAGATTTTTTGAAGAACCAAGCTGACTTTTAGGGCTGGCTAGTAATCTTGGGAATCCAACAGATTCTGTCCAGAATATGATTTAAAAAAATGGAGATCATCCGAATGACGAATACATATCACTTAAGCCCGGCCCAGAAAATACGCAAAATATTACTGTCAGCCCCTCTTCCTACATGCAGTGAGGTATTAGTTTAGTTTAAAAAATCTTGGCATTTTAATTCCAAATGCCAAGCCCACTACTGTGCCATTCAAAACTGGTTGAAATTCCAAGGTTTCCTCAACTTTTAAACCATTTTTGGCTCTAAATCTTAACTTTTTCTGATGAGCTTGGTATTTTTTTCAAAATTTTGATGTCAACCTTGGTTTCTCTTAATTACCACCTTCTTTAGGGGTAGATTTAGAAGATTTCATTGTCAAAGGAAAAGAACAATTGCATGAAAAAGGAAACCATGCATACAAAAATGAATAAATAAAATAAAATTTAAACGTTAAATCACTTCTACATTGATTCCAAAAAAAAACATACAGCAGAAATCCCTATTCTTGTACCCTATAATTGAAGGCATTTCATCAAGCACACAATTATGGACATTTAATCTTGCAAAAACATGTTTAGATTGGATATAGATAGATGGCAAAAAAATAATGGTGACAAACATCTAAGCAGTTAATCACGATAGAAAATACTTCCATGTCATTCATAATCAAGAAATCACTCATGTGCCTAACTGAACCACTAGTTCATAATACTAATGTAGGTAGGCTATTGATAGGCTAACCTTACATAACTCCATGAGGACAATTCAGAAAAACTTTATATTTCTCTAAATCATGTTCGTCCATTTTGGGACAGATCCAACAAAGTTTATTTGGGCATTGGCATGCATGAGGCTTGCAACAAAACGCAAATTCGAACTGTAAGAATAAATGAATCCAGAATCGTATCAAGTCAAAACGAATTCACTGCATTAAGGCAGGAAACAAGTCATCCGTAAAAAAAATCAAGTTCTCGGCAATCGTAATCAACCTATGCAACCGAGCTCGTCACTCATAGTCCCGGCATTTTCGAGCCCGATAACTCTGCCTTTAAGCTGATTAGACGAGAGGAGGAGGATGTGATGTAGAAGCTTACAATTTCTCGGTACATTTCCTTGCTGACCCGAGGCGTTAGCTTCATGAGGCCAACAAAAATGAAGAATGTGCCAAGAAGCACCGAAAGACTTCGTAGGACGATGGACACCATTTTCGCGTCTCTCCCGGCCAGGCAGTAACACAGTGTTGCCCTATTCGCTGATCGCTGCTTCCCTTCAAAGTTCCACGTAGCAAATGTTGAGTCATCCTGACTGGCAAACGCGCCTGAAACTAACAGTCAAGTCTCCCTGCCACTTTTGCAGGTATGTAGGTAGTCATTCCTCTCCCAGGAATTGAATGATCCATGAAGCATAAAGTCGAGGCAGGCAGGGAAGTAACGTCTATCGAGACCTTCATCCAGCTCTCACCAGATGTCCTCGGGGAAGCAGGAAACTTCTCCATGAAATGATGCGCATAGCGGCGACTCGTCAGGGGAAACCAAACCTCATAATAAAAATAAATTATTTGGAGTGCACACTTTCCCGTATGATTTTGAAATATTCATTAAGTCTGTCGAGCTTCCGAAGGCACTCTCAGAAAATTTTGATTAATTCTCAATTGATAATTTTCAAAAGGAGCGAAATCCGGTCTCAAAATCGTGGTGAATCCAGGGCCATGAGGCCTCCGCTGGCCCATAGACAACGCATAGGAATAACCGGTAACCACAGCACCTCAGAACTGTACTATGGTTTGTGCATAGGCCATTGAACGGCTTGTGGACTTTACCGAGAAGCAACCACTGGTGCCAGTTTAGCATCCTACCTGGGAGATGTAGATTCAGTCCAGCGTTCACGGACAATCAGCATGGTGGCAGACTTGAGCCGAGTATTCTTCCTCGCAGTCTCAGTCCAGTTTTGCTAGTATGTGCTTGTTCTGGATAGAAATAATCTGAAAGGACCAGGCGGCATGGACCTGTAATGGGGTGTCATTTTTTAAAATAGCCTGTCAAAGCCTGCAACAGCCCAGCATGAAACTGAACAGTCATAAAAAAGGCTATAAAGGCGGGCTTGGAAGCCAAGCATTTCTTGAGAAGTCGCATTTTGAGGAGAGGTAAGGAAGGGGTTGAAGGCTTGACTATGACAAACGAGCTTGTTCAGCTTCCTTGAGGATTAAAAGTGGTCCTTCCTGGGCCTGGTATATTGTTCATATGCCGGTGGGGTGGCTAGCCTCACCGTTGGCACTGCGTATGAACAAGCACTTCCTACGAAGCTAGCTCTCGCACGTCCGTAGGCACCCTGCCTGAAGTAAGAGCTAGTCGGGCATTCGAATTCACATTACCAGTTAATGTTACGCCGACTTACGCTGAAACACGCCAGACAGATAGCAAGTGTGATTCGAGGATTTTGTTCAAGATACGTGACAACTGTGAATCGAATCAGTAAATCAGGGGTAGAGTAAAAGAAAAAAAGTTTTACTGATCAAGTCCCATTTTCAAGAAATACTGAGTCTCGGGGAGTCAGGCATTATTTTCGTTTACATCGTTTTACCGTGAAGACTTGAACGCCTCGTTAAACTCAGGAGAAAATGCATGGATAGTGACGGAGCTAATGTAGAAAACTAGGACACATATAGGTTACATGGCTAAGCACTAATATTCCGTTAAAAACCTCATATATGCAACGGTTAACTCGAAATAAATAGTGACATTACTTTTGAAACACCCTTGTGATTTTGGATTGAAGTAAGATTTTTTGGATCGGTAAAATGTAAGTTAATCTGCTTTCAAGTAAATTAGTGCCAACATTTTTTGTTTCTCAGATAAGTTTGAAGTAGACAAAAAATGCTGACATCAGAACATCAAGTAAACATGGTTCTGTGGATGGGCAAGTTGGAATCTACAACATGAACCAGACAAATTCCAGCGTGTGTACCCTGGTAAGATCGTTAGTGAAAACACGACCTGACGATTGCAAAGGGCTTATTCAGCGCTATTCCGAGGATATTTGGCGCCCTGTGCGAATGTCAATCCAGCCCCCCCCCCCCCCCCTCTCTCTATATCGCTAAACGCTTTGATTCAAATTTTATAGTGATTTGGCGGCCAATTGGCGCCCTGTGCGGACGCACCGCTTGCAGTCCCTCGGTACGGCTCAGGTTATTCGCTTCAGCAACATGTGCCACATTTTCCATGATGTATGATTTTTTCGGCGTTACCAGGACGTTTATTGCCCAACCATATTCCTGTTTCATCAAACGTTCTGCTCAGACGTACGATTGATTTCCATGTAGACACTGGCTTCCACAATTCCCCTCGCGTCTTGCGTTGTAAGGATGTCTCAATAGAAAAACAATCTGACACATCTATTTCTTTTCTCAAGAGGTGGCAGCCCACCAGGTATGTTGCTTGATAAGTGGTCCATGTACTGCTGATGAGTATGGATGCCTAACACGTGTAATTTAATGAAATTATGTATAATTTTTTCAAAGTTACAGCGTTTTGAAGCGAGTCATTACTTCTAATTCACACCTTGTAGAAGTATGAGATTGGGGATAAATTCTGGCAAACAGTCTGATTACGAGCAAAAATGATCCAAGCATCAGCAAATATAGTACCAATGGTACTATATTTGTCCTGGAGGTGTGTTTCAAGTACTAATCTATTAATCAAACATGACAAAATTCTTAATATTCAAACATAAACCAACTTAATTAGAGCAAAAAATATTGAACCAATTTAGTAGAACAAGGCATCAATGGACTCAAACAGAGGCACGGTGTCAGTCACAAGCATTGAGCAAGTATTGAGTGTACTGAAAAGTACCAAGTATCAGGAGTCAGCAGGTTATCTTTAAGCATAAGGCCCAACTCTTAAGAGCTCCCATTAGTAGTCATGCCTTCCAAAAATATCTGCAAGTTGAGTTTGTACAAGTCCATTAGGTTCTGCTGGAGATCTGAAACACTGCTGCATTTATATTCAGGAAGTTGGAAGAAAGAAAAGAAATTGCAGCTGGCTGAGACAAAAATCTGACTTTCAGGTAATGACACCTAACTCAGGATACAAAACTTCACAGAATCAGCAGAGTTTCACACTCATGACTGTTCAGAAATTGAAGTAGACGAATGCTTCCATATTCAAATTCACAACAACCAGCACCCAGGGATGATAAGAGGGAAAATGTTGACACAGTGGAAGAAATTAGTATTATCATGACACACTTCAAGTTGAGAAAAATATAAATGCAGATGTTTGCATTCATGGAAGAACTTGGGCCTCACTGATGCTCTTCCTTTTGGTAGAGATACTTATCTCTTTGACACAAGGTACCAACTGCAAGAGCTCAAGCTTCACCTCCTTCAGTGTCTCTTCATCCTTTTCACTCAACTGCTTTATCACCAGGCCTGACAAAGGGATAAAAGAAAAAATACTGATACATGAGGGCAAAAAGTTGGGTCAAAAACTTTGCAAATAAAATTAAAATCCTTGAGCTGAAAAAGTGTTTTCTATTTCCACGAGTCCTTACCCTGATAACGTTCCAAGACATCCACAGATTCTGACGTCAGGAATGGTTTCAGATGGCCAAGAATCTGGGGAACAAATTTTCCTGATGCATGGACAGCAAATCCAGTCAATGACTGAAAAAGGATTAATGAGCCCAGATGGAGGGTCAAAGCTGGATCATCGCATTGTGTCAGCTGCTCCAATAGTCCTTCTTTGTGTGAGTTCAACATCTGCCTGAACAGACAAAAAACCGAAAATAATGATGATTGAGGTTCTCCTGCAAGTACTTTACTGTCCTTGAGAAGAAAATATTAGCCTAGAGTGAATGCAAACTGCATGCACTGCTACTCAGAGGGATAAGGATTAGATTGAACCTCTCACTAGTAGAATGGTTCATTTGACCTGAGTGGAGCCTCCAGGGACCCATTCCCCCCCATCAGGGAAGATGGGGTGAAGTGATTTGAAAAATCAGTCAATTCTTTTGAAACCTTCATAGCACAGTCTGTTTTATGTCGATATTGATTAAACTTAGCAGGGAACAATGGATATGGCCATTAATTATATGCCTCACTTTGTATCCATCAACTCTCTTGGTTTCAGGAGGATTTCAAACATATCTTCCAACCATTTCACCTTATCTCTGGATAAGGGGGAAAGTGAAGCATGGTCTGGGTTGAATGAAGCAAAAGATGTAACCATGGTGCTTTTCCATATCATATGAATGAACTTTTCCAAGTGACAAAACAGAGGCATTTGTATCCCCCATTCTTCATTAAAGAGAAGTCAATGTTGGTTACAAAAATCGAATTCCCATTTCTCTTGAAAAAGTGCAGAAGCTTTCATGGAGGAAACCCTTGATACCTCCTAAAATGAGAATTATAGCTTCTAATTGTTATTTGATTTCCACTTGATAATGCATAGCAAATTTTTGAATTATTTTTTCACATTGCTTCAACTAAGATTTAAATATGGTAATACCCCTGCATGTCTTGATGATCTTATTTTCCCCAAGATGCAAATGAAATGAAGGAAGCAGTGCCAGCAAAACCAGGCAATTTGCAATCTCCCTTTCGAGAGGTGATACAATGAAAGCACTTCAAGATGGGGTGGGTGTGTGGGAGAATGAATAGGGCCTCTGTATTTTCCAAAGGCTTCAGACAATACAAGGTTGTTGGGCTATGAACAATATGTACAGAATCCTACAAAACCTTAGCTCCTCTCTCTAGCAGTACTTTGTGATGGTGAAGCAAAGTAGTTTTCATTTCTGAATTAAATATTCAATTCTACATTTACTGGCTAAATCTCAGCATCATGCATGCTGACCACTGGTCCTGATGGCTTGAATGTGAGGAGAGTTATTCCAGTTAAACATGACTTTCCCTTTCTGTTGGCTAAATGTCTAGGATACTGATCAAGTGATACTTTCTCACAACCAGTATGCCTGTTTCAATGTCTTCACCACTGAGCAGCTTCTGAAAAGCATCAAAATTGATTTCTTCAGCAACATAGTTTTCCCATGAAATTCCCCTGAACTGTGTCTGAAAGCACAAGTTTAATGCTGAAAGATGAAGTTGAAGATCTGGTGATTTGGTGTGGAACTCTTAGGCTGCAGTTTTTAATTTCCCAAGGTTACTTTGGAATAATGCTGCAACAGTTCTCCAATCTTTTGAATATGACAGAGATTTCTACCAAAATTGGCTACAGTCCCACCAATTTGGCATTCAAGCTGTCATCAAGGCTGGTGGTGATCTCACACAATATGGGAGATAAGATCCAGACATAGAAATCTCCCTTAGTCACTTACGAATACATGGATTCCTAAGAGGAAAAGATAGCTCTTTAGCTTAAAAGCCCCTTTATCTCACTTAATTAAGATTTGTCTGCTTAGGTCATTGCCTGTAAATGTAAAATAGAATACTAAATTCAGAAATGAAACCTATTTTGGTTCACCGTCATATAGTTCTGCTACAGACGCTAAGGGCTAGGGTTCTGTGACACCCTGCATAGTAACTAGTGACTTACTTCTCCTTCTTCTTGTCAAGTCGCTTTACCATGAAATCCAGGGCATCTGACTCAAATACCCTTTCCAGTTCAGGCAAAGATTCCTCTAGGTTGTTTCCACTTAATGCCTTCTGTAGACTGGAAACAATTGCTTGAATGCTTGATGGGAACTTTGACACCAACTTCTTCAGGCTCTGGAAGAAGAATTAAAAAATGCATGCAATCCTGGGATATAGATTTCTTGATTTTCACTCCTTGATGCTCACCTCAGGAGTGAGTTCCTGTTCTGGCAAGGTCACCTCATGCTCTGATGCCAAATAACCCACTAGAGATGTCCCAACTTGCATCCCCAATGTTCTCAGAAGATGACGAGCAAGTTGGGTTTGAGTGTCCTCATTTGTAAACACCTTCACTCCCTTTTCAAACATATGAAGGCTAGTTAGCAATCCATTGAGCTTCTCTTGGAGATCAGAACGGGCTTTGCGACGGGATTCTGTTGTGGCTGCCATGTGGGCCAAGAACACAGCTTGAGATTCATCTTGATACATCTTCACCACCGTTCTATTGGATCAAATTCATCACCATATTGTCAGAGTAAGCAATTTAGAAGCTTCAATCCATCCAACAGATAATTTCCAAAGTTTGTCAGTTGTTGTGTTCCAACTTCAGAGAAACTCCTTGAAGGCCAGTAGGAGTAGTAGCTACAGCTGCTGATAGTTGGCATGATGGAGGATTTTAAAATAACTTTGGTAGATTTTTATTGTTTTTCTCCATTAGACAGTTTCACCTTTAAATGCACTAATTATTTGTTCATTGTTCATTTTCTTCCTGATTCCAAAGGTTATATTTTTTGAATACCATAAAATTACCAGCAATGAGAACAGAACCTAAAAACTTGAAGAATTTAAATGGGGGATGACTTTGCTAAGTGATTGCAGGGAGGACTGATGATAGTATGATAGAATCATGTCTAATCACTAATATATTTGATTTAATATCAGTATTATTTTTGGATATGAGGTTATTCATCTTTTTCTTTTTATATACCTGTATAATAATAAGGAAATAATAAGGAGCTCTATCACTTTGTCCCTTTCTCAAATTTCAAGACTTTCCATCACACCTGTACAGGGCACGTGCCAAATCACTTGCAACTTCTTCTGGAATGTCAGCAAGGAATGGGAGCTCCTGAATGAAAGCAAGCAAGTCTGCAGATGATAGGAACTCCAGTTCTTTTTTCTCTCCTGCAGTATGAGAAGGATTGTTCCCCTCATCCTCATCATCAGATCCATCAGCAACCCTGCCCTTCATGTACTTCTTCTTCACAGCCTTGCTCTTAGTCTCCCGGCCCTATTTTCCAGGAAAGGCTCCTCAGTTGAAGAAAAGAAATGTCCCTTTTAAAAAAAAGGATATAGGAAAGAATTTCATTCACCTGTGTTCCACCTCCACTCTTGCCACTAGCAGGCTTCTTTCGTCTTTCCTCCCTCTTCCTCCCAGCCATTCGGTCTTCCTCATCCTCATCAGCTATGCTTATAAGCCCCTTTCGCCCTTTTGGTCCTGAACTATCACGGCTTAGCTGGCCTTTGTAGAACCCTTGCAATGTTCCTGCTTCCCATTCCTACAACAACTTGGATCGATGAACACCAGGGAAATTTTGAGATTGTAAAGAGGTGCAATTTTGCTTCAAACCTTTTCAGCCTTCTTTTTCAGAAGGGGCTTCACCTCTTCCAGAATCTTCTGGATGAGGTCCTGACTCACAAGGACTGTTGAACCCAGGATTTGAGCAACAGCATGTTTCTTGTGATTTCTCTCATAGTTCTTGATTCCAGTGTCCAGGAGCTGCTTGGAATCCTTCTCACTGAATGATGAGGGTAAGGCCATCTGTAACCATGATTGGGTAAGTTACTTAACAAGTAACCAGTTGCAGCAGCAATTTACATATAAAAACCATGTCAACTAGATGGAGTTACTTCAAAAATTATTCACAATTGAACAGGGTTATAATGCTTGGTCCCAGCCTAAGACTTGTAAGATGTGATTATTTATACCTTTTTAATAATGAGAGCTCAGTCATGGTCAGAATCTAAGATAGACTAAGACTTAAGATCAAACTGAGTCAATTTATAGTCCCAGTGAAAAAACTGACAACTCTGTAAAATTATTAATTTGTTATTGTGTTTCCCAATAACAAAAATTTCCATCACTCAAAAAAAGAACATTGACAACTCATAATTTTCTTTGTTTTTCATGAATCTGTATTCCTGTAGGGTGGGTCTTGAGAGTATGACTATGGATGGGATTCAGATGAAGGGAAAAAGTATTCTATGGGTTGTGCAGAGGAAGTGGAGTCAGTGTATCATGATGACAAGGTATAACAGTAAATGACCAAGTTTTATCCACCCTTAAAAATCTGGTGGTTCTCTAACCTGCAACTCCATGCATAAATCTTGCACTAATGCAAGCTCTGAAGGCATTATGACAGCTTGATCCATAAAAAGGCTGAAAGTACAGGTTGGCTGTTAAATATGTGAAAAAGGCCATATTCAAGTTCCATCTCTCCAATTAACCTCCAATTAATCATGATCAGCAAGATTTGATCTGGTAAGACAAGCTTATGCAAACTTATTGTTTGCTTGAAGTGCTCCTGTGGACATTTTGAGAAGGAAAGGAGTAGGGATGGGGATAGAATCAAAGGTAATACTTATGGAAAGCTGGATAACAAAACCTAACAGTTTCCACTTCATTAAGTAAACGTGAACAATTCCTGAGAGAGAGCAGCAAAGGATTCACAGGAATGGGACAAATAGGAGAGAAATATTGGATACATGCACACCTGCCAGATGCACAAATGGTGAGATCTTGGTGTAAGTGGTGTTGATGAGACAACCTAATTCCTATTCTAATTAGAGCTGTCAGATACATCAATGCCATCAACATGGCATTGATGTATCAGTTAGCAGCATGGTTTGTTTTCACTTTACTATTTAAACAATGCAGCAACAGACCGGGAAGGAGCACTCCACCATAAAAATGTAAGAGTGCACATATTACAGGGTGTTAAAAAAAAAAAAGCCAAATCATTTTAGTTAACAATAATTTTTAGTACATTTTTTTGGATTGATTCAATTTTTTTACCGTTAAGCATTGCTTGCTGCATATACACATCATCCAGGAGTCAGGAGAGTTAGTGATATCAAGAGGCGATTTCGCCCATTTCGATATCACGTGTCGAGGTCGAGCGTTCCTTAATTTTAGGGTAGGCCTAACCCTCTTAAAGCTAAATATTTTTGTATTTTTTTTTCTTTTTTTTTTTTACTATCCTAGTTGCTTACTGTCTAGTACCTAACGTCAACATTGCCCCCCACCTTTTTGCCTGTCCATGAAAGTATCTAGTTTCTTCTTAAAGATAGTCACAGAAGGGGCAGCCACTACTTCGTCATCTAACGCATTCCACGCGTTCACCACTCTGCACGTAAAGAATTCCTGTCTCGACCTGAGCCGCACCTGCGGTTTGCGCAACTTAAGTCGGTTACCTCTCGTTCTCTTGCTGTCATCAAACTGGAAAAACCTACCACATTCGACATTATCTATTCCTTTAATTATCTTGAAAGCNCGACGCTTCCCCATTTATCATCACCCGTTGCTCTCGTCCTGCCAACCAGCTACTGATCCACTCACTCGTCCTACCCTGGATCCCGTGCGCCTCCAGTTTAACCCGCAACCTCTTGTGAGGAACGGTATCGAAAGCTTTCGCGAAATCTAAATAGACGATGTCCACGGGATTCCCTTTATCCCTCTCTTCCGTCGCCCAGTCGTAGAATTCGAGCAAATTGGTGAGACAATTTCGACGCCTCCTAAAGCCGTGTTGAGAGTCCCGAATGAGCGCGTTTCCTTCCAGGAAATCCAAGAGATGGTCCCTTAGTATGCTCTCCATGATCTTCCCTGGGATACTCGTGAGACTTACCGGCCTGTAATTTCCTGGATAAACTATGTTAACCATGATCCTATGTTAACGCAGTTGATGTATATTTATGTGAGTTTGATTAAATCTGTCACATACAAGGGATTTCCCCAAAATTTTATCTGGAGGTTTCTGGCACCTCTTGCATTCCCCTGCCCAAAGGGTACCTTTCTCAGAGGTGTGGTTCAGCTGTTATAAAGATGTCTAAGTGAGCGCATGATTCAGCAAACCCAAATTAATTCCAATAACTAATTTGCAAATCCAGGGGGGGTGATTTAG
Organism: Darwinula stevensoni; assembly: GCA_905338385.1. Classification (NCBI taxonomy): domain Eukaryota; kingdom Metazoa; phylum Arthropoda; class Ostracoda; order Podocopida; family Darwinulidae; genus Darwinula; species Darwinula stevensoni. Next base: position 637 of record CAJPEV010003019.1, on the reverse strand, counting down.
CTGCCTGTGGGGATGGTTAAGTGCCACCTCCCCCAATGCCAATGAGTTAAACACTGCATGTAGCTAATGGAAAAAAGGCATGTTCCTAATTTGCTGAAAATTGACACCGTATTGCATTCTTTGCTAGTTCAAACTTTATATGTGAAAAAGTCTGCTGTACAAGCCCACTGATACATTCACCTCAGCCAGTGAAGAGAACAAAAGTCTGTGTGTGTCATACCAAAGAGGCAGAACATGGTGTTCTCTCTTCATCACATATTTTAATGCCTAGTACAGTGAAAACTCATTAACTCAAACTTTTAGGGACTGGGCAAATCGTTTCGAGTTATCAGGAATCGCCCCCCCCCTGGATTTGCAAATTAGTTATTGGAATTAATTTGGGTTTGCTGAATCATGCGCTCACTTAGACATCTTTATAACAGCTGAACCACACCTCTGAGAAAGGTACCCTTTGGGCAGGGGAATGCAAGAGGTGCCAGAAACCTCCAGATAAAATTTTGGGGAAATCCCTTGTATGTGACAGATTTAATCAAACTCACATAAATATACATCAACTGCGTTAACATAGGATCATGGTTAACATAGTTTATCCAGGAAATTACAGGCCGGTAAGTCTCACGAGTATCCCAGGGAAGAT
>CAJPEV010003018.1:3516-28824 GCA_905338385.1 Darwinula stevensoni | reverse complement strand
TGAATCATTACGGAAATGTCCTATAGGAAACCTGTTTACTTTTCTATAGGTTTTTGAAACACGAAAAACCTGTAGCATCCCCTATATGGTCGAATAGGATTCCTGACCTATTGGATTCCGGGGAATTTTTTGGGTTTCGAAACCCTCGCATTACAACGGGAATGGCAACCTGGTCAATATTGGCTCAGCATTTTGGAGTAAATTAATTACCGACTAGAGGTTTTCCCATGGTAGGAGCAATTGCATTTCTGATACTAGTACTGCCTAGACCTGTATAATACCTTGTCCAGGCCCACATACGTCGCTGGAACGTGCAGGATGGCGCGTTCTTTTATGTACTGAGAGAGTAGAGAGAACTTCATACCTCCATCTAATGGTCTAGAGGAGAACTTCAAACGGATTCCTACAGGTCCTATAGGTTCTAAAGGGGAATCTATAGGTCCTATAGGGAACCCTATAGGTTTTATGGGGAACCATATAGGTCCCAAACGGAACCCTATGGGGCCTATAGTTTCCTATATGCCCAATAGGGAACCTTTAGGATTCCTATATATTCCTAAAGAAATATACAGGAATCCTATCAGGCATTTTCGTAAGGGAAAGACTAACCCCAAGTGAATGTTGATGGCGATGGATGGAACGATGTCACTGTAGTTACATTAGATCACGAGGGTTTCCATTTCTCCAGAATTTCTGTCTGGCGAACCTGCCTTAACTCTCGAATCTGGAACGGGACAAGTGACCAATTAATATTGATCGCTTGTTACGTCACAATATTCTATTCGCAAACTAAACTAGAGAGTACCAGCCCAGGTACAGATCTGCCATTCCACTGGCCCCTGTACTACTGGAATTATAATACATATTCGCCACTTCCTAACCATCCAACCTTGAAATAAATTATTGCTGTCATTGGTACGGCATGTGCCTATAAGAAAAAGCCCATAGACTCTCAGCAATAATCTTTTGTCTTGAATGACTAAAACGTTTTTCAGTTCGTCGTCAATTGACATCTGTTGTCGTCCGTTGACTTCGGCATGTTGTCTGTTGCTGCCAACATCCGAAAGGAAACCTCTTCATATGTTGATGTCACGTAGCCCCACAGTGACTGATTTCTGAAGCTGCGCGATGTTTTCTTTCGCCTCGGTTTGGAACCTGCTGTGTCGCCATAAGAACAACCCTATATGAAGGAAGCGGACAACTGGACATGTTCTCGATGGTTCGCTCGTCGCGTGGAGATGGGAGGACAGTTATGAAATGTAGGATGCCAGATACGGCATTTCATGCGTGCGCCTGGCAACTCTGTCTACGCGGCTGGGAACAGCCGCTCTCTTCCATTGTCTACAATGGATTCGTCAACCGGCAGAGCTGGACGGAAAGTGGATATTTTCTTGGAAGACGGACATCCCGACCCAGGCGGAAAGCGTGTGCATTGGGTTGTGTTGTCCGGTCGCTATGGTTACTGCGGACAGACGGATTGGAAAAAAAAAGTGAAGAAAAAGAATGATGAAGGAAGAGTGAAAGACCGATCACAATATCTGGCATTTCCCAATAGTACATATGGGAATGCCAGATAAAGACAAAGTCAACTGTCAATATTAGGTTAGTTTGGGTCAAATAAGAGATAATAATTATCGCTATCTGGAGAGGACATTGAATCTCTATGATATTTCCTTCTCATTTTGGAGAGTCATGGCAACTCGAAGTCTTTGTTGTGTTGTGTCGTCACAATAGCAGAAAACGAGACCGCTAAGGAAATGGGCACCGTACATTAAATCGTTTTGTTTCTTGAGTGTTTTTTTAGCCATCGCCCTCAGGGGCTGATAGCGTAGTCTTAAGAACTTAGGTTTGGCTATGCTTTAGTAGTGGAACATGTTGGTTGATTGATGCGATTTACTGCATATGGACCACTGTGTCTTTCTCCATCCCGCGTTGGCCTGGCGAACGTCGTCGCCAACAGAAAAAAATATGCTTACATTTATTTCATTGCAGATGCCTTTTCGATTTGGCTCGCCGGAACACGATGTGCTTCTGTTGAAAGAAGTCTTGGATGTGAAGCCCTTCTCCCAGCCGGTCATGAAAGCCGCATGGGAAGACGTGCAAGCTGCTCTCAACGACATGGGAATGGCCGCTACATATCTAACGTGCCGTGACCGCACCTTGAAGTTGATCAACACGCCTGGAAGCGAAGCCAATTTTGATACAGAGAAAGAGCTGCTGCTGCAGCAAGTGAGGGAGGAATACCTTCAAGGATTGGCACTGCGCGAGGAAAGGAAAGGCAGACGTGCTCGAGAAGCCTTTATTAATGTAACTACAGTGACATCGTTCCATCCATCGCCATCAACATTGACTTAGGGTTAGTCTTTCCCTTACGAAAATGCCTGATAGGATTCCTGTATATTTCTTTAGGAATATATAGGAATCCTAAAGGTTCCCTATTGGGCATATAGGAAACTTAGGCCCCATAGGGTTCCGTTTGGGACCTATATGGTTCCCCATAAAACCTATAGGGTTCCCTATAGGACCTATAGATTCCCCTTTAGAACCTATAGGACCTGTAGGAATCCGTTTGAAGTTCTCCTCTAGACCATTAGATGGAGGTATGAGGTTCTCGCTACTCTCTCAGTACATAAAAGAACGCGCCATCCTGCACGTTCCAGCGACGTATGTGGGCCTGGACAAGGTATTATACAGGTCTAGGCAGTACTAGTATCAGAAATGCAATTGCTCCTACCATGGGAAAACCTCTAGTCGGTAATAATTTACTCCAAAATGCTGAGCCAATATTGACCAGGTTGCCATTCCCGTTGTAATGCGAGGGTTTCGAAACCCAAAAAATTCCCCGGAATCCAATAGGTCAGGAATCCTATTCGACCCTATAGGGGATGCTACAGGTTTTTCGTGTTTCAAAAACCTATAGAAAAGTCAACAGGTTTCCTATAGGACATTTCCGTAATGATTCACATTTTCTCTTGAAAACAGCAAGTTTCCTGTTATTGCGATTCGTCACTTCAATTTCACATGTTTCTTGGGACCATGCAGACACGGAGAATTCAACCCTGGGATCACCATCCCCATCAAAGAGACATGTCCACATCTCTTACTACGAGGGGAAAAAGAGGAGGGAAGAGGAAAAACTCTCTCTGAAGAGGGAGGAACTCGCCTTGAAACGAGATCAGTTCACCTTCCAGCGCGAGCTGCTCAAGGCCGAGAGAGAGGAAAGAGAGCGCAGGGACGAGCGCGATCGCAAGGAGAGGGAGGAAAGAATGAATGCAGATCGGGAAGAGAAGCATGAGATGCGAGAGATGATCATGCAACTTGCCAGGAAATTTCGCCATTAACAATAAAGAAGTGAGGGGGAGAGACAAAGAGGCCTTTTCTTTTCCGCATCACGAAACAACAAAAAAGCAGCAACAATGAAATGGCGACCGTCCGTAATTTACTGCAATTTATTTTTCCGCTTTGGCATGTGTGCAACCTATTTCGGCCGATGAGAACTTCTGAGTCTCAATTTTTCGATAATCTTAAAAAGACTTGTTTTATATATTCTGCAAATGTGATCTTCATTTGTTGCATATTATATTAACAAACCTCGTATTTTCCCCCAATCCGCTTAAAGAGAAACAACTGAAGTCGGATATCCTGATATTGCCGACAATGGTAGTTTTCTCAGAAAATTTTCTTTGCATGGAAAATTTCTTGAATCCGGGAGTCACGCGACTGGAAACGCCTTTAGCAGCGAAAGGCGTAAACGGATGCATCCACGTCGCCTCGAAAAACCCATATTGCAAGTGTGTCGAATCAGGAGCACATCCTCGTCTCCATTATTTTCGATACTGCACCTGACCAAACTCACATCCACCACATCCCATGACTAGCATCCCACGCTTAGCCCGATTACATGTCCATATTCCAGCGAGTGCCAGAGCCAGAGCATCGACAAACTATTGTGATAGCTGTAAGCGTATCTTTCCGACGCGATTATCAGGCCTCGCATAAATGACGCCGACCAGCACGTTCGAAGGAATCGCATCGGCAATGTCTTGATGAAAATTTGGAGAACCAGACCCGCGGATGAGTGACTCGGAGCGGAACGAATTAATCAATGCAAGTAGACAGGTTGCGAAGGTTTTGCCATCATCCTACTCTTTCTCAAAAATTTCTCTTTCTCACAAATTTCTCACTTCCCAACCAATTTCTGTCACAGGCACACCAGCATTCCTCCCTGGGAACCTGGCTTGACACATGAAACCGTTAGTCTCTCAATCGATAAAAAAAAATGAGCACGTCCGATTTGTCTCAATATAAGTTCCCGAAGGGCCACTATCTTCGACAGGACATTATATGCACATTAAAATCCCACCTCCATCATCCCACAATGGGAGGTGGGGATTGAGGGGACACGGTCGGGCCTTGAAGAGAGGGAACGAAAAATCCGGGTTCTGCTAAGCAAATTTTCATTGCCTTCCTCTTTTTCGCATTCTGGATATCGTAGGGGTTTGCTGAACGAACTGCCTGCATCGGGATTCGAACCTGTGGGAATAGAAACACAAAGGCGCTCTTCCATGCTACCGAGACGACGACGTGTCGACAAAACACAACCTAATGAGGGGGTTAATTCTCCGTCCACGAAGAAAATGTCATGCTAACATGATGCAACCACCGTGACGGTAAAACCATTTTTCTCCCAGTATCGCTGTTCCGACCCGCGGAGCGGCAGAGACATGCCCACATTCAATGCATGTATTCGCTTCGAGACCCATCCTTCATTTCCTTTCGAGGCGCACGGTAGTGACGCGATCTCCGACGTGACGTCCTAGGTCGTCGATTCTCGGCAGTAATCTTTGTCTCGAACGACTAAAACGTTTTTCGGTTCGTCGTCAATCGACGTCTACGGTCTTCCTTTCGCTTCGACCGTGCTGTTTGTTGCTATCAACATCGACAGGTAAGTCTCTATTTACGTCGTCGACGTCACATAGCTCGTCTGTGACCAGTTTCTGAAACTGTGCGATGTTTTCTTCGGTTTCGGTTTGGAACCCTTTATTGCCGATCATGCCTTTGAGAATCTTTCGATGTGTGAGGATGTTACGGATGATGTCATCCGTCTGCAGACTAATATATATTCTACTGAAACGAATTCGGCAGACGCAGCCGAGAGAGGAAGTGGGGCTCCGCTCATTCACTGGGCGATCGAATTTTTTATGCCCTTCGCTTGTCCTTGAAATGGTCTTTGTGTAGTTCTTTTTGCTTTTGCGTTGATTACAGTATCCGTCATCACATCTGCTTCACTTTATGACAGAAATTAGACTGGCTTTGGCAGTCGCCGCTATCGCCCGTCGGTGCTTTTTATGCCGTCTTGGCAGATAAAAACCAGTTGCCGACTTTGGAGCTGGCGACTTCGTCTCCTGTCCGTTGCCGCTACACCGCTTCCTTTCTCGAGGTCTATGGAAATTCCCCAACTCCTCGTTTTGGCGGCACTTTTAACCTTTTCCACTCGAATGGGCAAGTATACTCGCCCATTGACTCTTGCACTCGTTTGGTGCAGTATAGTATACCATAGATTAAAAGCCTCTTTATTCACTCGGGTGGGTCACCTTGCTGCACCAAACTTATCTGCCATGTAATATTTTGTCGGAAAAAATTACGTATTTTCATTTTTTCGTTTTATGTGGTAAAAAATACGAGCTACCGGAAAAAACACATGAAAAAAAATTCGAGTGGAAAAGGTTAATCCTAAGGTGCCCTATAGGCATTTTATACTAGCTCATCCCGACAGATCCGAAGAGGAACGTAAAAGACAGAGAGAGAGAGAGAGAGAGAGAGCGCGATCCGCGTAGGCACGGGGGAAATGGGATCCCTAGTGAAGGAGGAAGGGTTCCCGTTTGTCCCCGCGCTCCGTCTCTGCTCCTGTTGACATGCAACGTGCGACCGTTGCCTCGTCGCCGACTGCCTCTGCCGCCTTCTCTTCTGGGAAAACCGGGTGAACGTAAACGGGTTTCAGAAAGTTTTGGCTATGTTGAGTTGTTCAAGTTGTTCGAGGAAAACGGCCGTCCGCTTCTTCAAACCCGCTGAAGCTTTGCGAGCTTCTATCGACGTCGCAGCTTTTTTTCGTCAGGAGTCGCATCGGTGATTCATACCGCGATCGATTCGCCGGTGACCCTTCGTGCCGACGTAGAATCGTCTCCTGTAACGAATTCGGCATCGAGACGAAACGCACCAGAAGGCTGTTCGCCTTCTCGAAGGCCCCGTCGATCCTACGAGATTGGGAATCGCGAGGGAAAAGAGAGACGAGAGAGTTCATAGATGCTCATTCTGACCTTCAGATTTTTTAAAATTATAACTGTGTAAAGCATTGAGATGCTGACTTGACATAAAGGAAAAGGAAGGCGCAAAAAAAAGAGCAGAAAAAAAAGGAAGAGGACGGCATGATCTAAAACAGATCCCGATCACCAAGATCTGACCCTTCTCGGCTCTCGTTCTCACTCGCTCCTCGGGCCCCTGTCTCGATAGGCTGATCCTGTATATACTGTGTACAGTATATATATTATATTAAAATATATTAAAGTAGTATATTAAAGTCGTACTAGCGGCTTATGGCCGCAATTGCGGCTTTCTACCCGTACAAATACTTTTTTGTCACAGCTCATCAACTAAGAATAGTCTCAGCCTGGTTCCCACTGCAAAACTTTGATATGCAGATCATGATGGAGCATATATGCACGAAAGATATGCTGAGGCACAGCGTGTTACATCTGCCACTATGAGAAAATTACAACCAAAATTAGTTCAACATGAATAAAGTAAATAAAAAATGGAAGGAACCATGAAATATGAGGAAACAGGACACACGTGGGAACGAAGCGGAAAGTTCATATCATAATGACAAAAATAGTCCTTACGAACGGACTTTACAAAAACAGAAGTGCTTCTTTAAGGTAACACGATAATGACAACAACCTTGCCGAAGTCTGCCTTTCTCCGTTTCGAAATGAATTGCCAGGCAGTGCCCAGCAAAGCTTTCAACATGCATAAGGTCGCGATTATGTGAAACGGCTGGAATGACGTTCCTAACCAACGCGACTCGAGTAGGATTAAGGGTTCGCCGCGTCCACGCGCTGCTCACCACGCATCGTAAAACAGCCTGATGTTGCTCTGCAATTAATGCACCTCTCGTCTCATCATTGATATCTTCAATTTGCTCATTGGTCAGTGCAGACCTACGCAGCCTCGCCGCTTCTCTTACGCGGGCGCATCACATCACATATTGTTAAGCTGTTTAGCACAGCCCAACCATCAATTCCTGTAAAGGCACAGGCTTGGAAGCAAAATCAGTCGAATGGAGAAACCACGAAACGCGCCTTACCTATAATATGGAAAGGAAAAGGCTTGTAGGCCAATCAGCTACGAAGCCTATGAACCGGAAAAGGAAAGGCAGGTAGGTCCAGGGTTACCTAGCCTATGTCCTTGAAGGGGCAAAATCTGTGTGGGCAAGAGGCACCACCTACCATGAATCTCCTTAGAGAATTCTAATATAGTATGGATGGATACGTCCAGGGCAAATATGGAATGCAGGCACCCAGTCGCCATGTTGGAAATGCTTCCGATCGGCGAGACCGAATTGCGCTGCAGAGAGGTTGGACTTCCCTCATTCATGATGGTATTGGTCCCTCCCGGAGGCGAGACGGGAAGCCCACTCCAGTCTCCTTGTTCGCGTTCGCCAGCGTTCCTGTCAGAATGTCTACTGAACCCTTAACGTTTAGGTTTGGGTGGTGATTGTCATGAGAAAGTCTCGTTCTTCGCTTATTCAGGGGAATAAGCGAATGGTTTGCAGAACTACAGGTTTCATTCCTCGGTTCATCAAGTTTGCAGTGCTCTGTGTTAGATAGTCCCCCACGATTGAAAAGGGTCGAGAAGTGTTTCGCCCAATCGCACATTTGGGGGGGTTGGGGGGGGGGGGGGGGGGGGGGGGGGGGGAAGCAGGGATGATATCCTCGGGAGCGGGGGGTAGTGCTCTTGTTACCGGACTCTCAAGATTCTCTTGGGCACTCCCAATGGTTCCTTGTAATTGCTACAATGATGATCTGGCCTTCTGGCTGTGAGATCTCCCCCAGTTGTATTAGCTCCCTCATAACGTCGGGATTTAGGTGATACTTTAGGATGCCTAATTTGATCTTCCCTTTAGGTTCCTTGTTGAAAGCATCGTCTTCTTTTGTTCGGAACTCGTCTTAGAATTTATCTCCCTTCCGCCTTCAACCGTTGGTGTTTACGATTCGACGATGGTAGCCGCAACAACTAAACTGGTACTATTAATATATCTGAAGGATCCTTTCGATACTAGAACAATTCCAGGCAACGTGGAATAGTTGGAAAGCCCATATTGAGCTAGAGTGCATCCATTTCTTAAACTTGAAAACCATGCAGTGAACGAGTGTTACGGAGAGCCAGAGACTAATGGAGCTGGTTCTGTGAAATGCCTGTGCATGCGGATTGCATAGGTGCTATCAGCTGCGCTAAGAATTCTTTTTGCTTCATGACTCTCCCCTTGCTTCTTTTTCCTGTGGCTTTTAATCCCGTGTATTTACTCTATCTCTCTGAAGAAAAAGGAGGGTAAATATGCTTTTTACTCGAATTAAGTGAGCTATCAATATTTGTAAAATGAATCTTGTAGTTTCAGACCACTTCGAGAATACTTGAATAACCTTTTCCCGCGCTGTGAATGTAATACCCTCTCATAACCGTCACCATGAACCAAGATGTTGGAGAGGCTTTTTGTCTTGGTACATGGCACCAGTCCCGCCCAGATGTTTCCAGAGTCGCGGGGCAGATGGTCCCACCCCCCCCCCCCCCCCCCCCCTTCCTGGGCGGGCCAACACGGCTCCTCCCTATCCACTCCAATCCTCCTTAGAACGTGAAGGACTACTTTGCCCACCATGTGCGAGTCGCGAAAAGTGTGAGGTGCTCTTTTCTAAAATGCGCATGGACGATTGGCTGAGTGACGTGAGAACGGAGGGAAAGAAATTTGGATAGAGGATAGCCGTGTTGCACATAGGGCGTTCTCCCTTGCGTTAAGAGCAGGTTGGCGTTTCCTCCTCTTTTCGTGAAGTTCATCTTCATCGTGAGTGAATTTTATGACAGAACTCAACCTGTTTCACGCATTCATTAGACACATTCCTGAACAGGAAATTGTGTTACCGAGATTTACTCTCTCCTGGAGACGCCTTGTCCGATAGTCCTGTCCTGTATGCCATGCTTAGCATGTTCAGAAAATGACATTTTACTGGAAATGGAAGAACTAGGTGAATTTTCTGGAATCACTTTTGCATTTGATTCTGATTGGGATTGGGGAGAATTTGGACGGTGAGAGCACTGCGTGAGCGTCATTTCCACAAATGGATGTATAATCGGAGAATGATAAATTTGTTATTGAGTGCCTCGATGAAAAGAGTTTCGACTACGCTATGCTGGTGCTATTCTGACCTGAAGTGAATCTGGTCGACTGAAAGTGTGGATAGGTCGCCGTTTCATGTCGGATCGGGTTCAGTGGCTCAAGGCAATGGGCATTCAGACATTCGAACGAATCTTCGCAATTAAAATGCCAAAATTAAATACCTGGGTGGTGTCTTTCATAGGTGCTTTCTCCTATAGCCGTTCGTTAGTTCGCTTATATTTTTTCGTCCTCTGAAGTTCTTCGAATGACCTAAGTTGTATTATTTTCTAAGGAAAGAGTATTCACGATAGAAATTGATGTTCATCCTGAATTATTATATTATCACTTTCAGCTAATAATCATATAAATTTCATTCAAGGTTTTTAAAATCTATTTGCAGATTATTTCCTGAAACTTATTCTACCATTCGTGCCCTGTCAGAATGGACGAGGGAAGGAAAAGTTATAAGAAAACCAAGATTGATCTGGAGATAGCGAGCCAAAGAATCGCTGCGAAGGTCGACGGAAAAGTGCCGTATATGGATATCATCTTACGTGTTGGCGGATCGGATTTTCCCAGCAGCAGACTCCTACTAGGCGCGTGGTCGCCCTACTTTGACGACAAATTCACCAAACGGGCAAATGACAGGGACGGGCGCCTCGATAACGTCTCGGAGAAGGGCTTCAGGGGAGTGTGGGAGTTCGTGCACCGTCAAGAATTTTTCATGGATGGGGAGGACGGAACCCTGGCCATCTTGCAAGATGCACGCGCATTGAAGATCTGGCATCTCTGCGATATCGTCATCACGCAGCTCACCGAGGGCCTGAATACGCGGAATGCCTTTCGCCTACTGGAGAAGGCCCAGCAACAGCGTGAGGAGCAGTTACAAAAGGGAATCCTGGAATACATGGCTCGTCGCTTCACTGACATCGTAGCAGCACCCGGTTTCCTCAAGGTGAGGATGGAAACAATTAAGGGTCTTCTTCTCCGAGACGACTTGAAGGTGAGATCGGAAGAGGAAGTATTCGAGGCATGCATGCGCTGGGTCGATCACGACAAGGGCAGGAAGAAACTATTGCCTGAGGTCCTGGATGGAGTCCGGCTGCCGCTCCTCTCCTGCGATTACTTGAAGAGAAACGTGGTTTCCAATCCATTCATCCGGGGAGATCCCAGATGTACTCAAATCATCAGCGAAGCGAAAGATTATCACGTTCCCGAACTCCGTGACTTGGTGCCGGTTGTCAAGACGATAAAGCGTGGATCAGGTGCTCGGGATGGCGCCGACCCGTCCAAGAAATCAAGGATGGAACCCGTGGATTTTCAAATTCAGGCTGGTCACGTTTTCTTTTTGGCCAAGCCGAAAGACCAGGAGAAGAGGATTGGGCTAATTGATCTTGTTCGCTGGCATTACAACGATGTCATCAATTATCCATATTCTGAGGATAATATGTCTTGGAGACGTTTCACTGCGGCTGGAAAGAACCTGTTCGTGGTGGGGAAAGGAAGAATGAAGATCTTCGAACTCGAAAGAGCGAATTGGGAGACTGGCCCTGCACCCCCTTTCAACGCCACGTCGTCTGCATGCGCCTCGTCTCCTGCCTCAATCTTCCTTTGCGGAGGATGGGAAGATGATATCAGCTGCTGCGGGTGCGCATACCAGTTCGACTTGGAAGGAGAAACTTGGTCTCGTCTGCCCGAGTTGAACTACCGTCGTCGAAGCGCTGCGGCTGCATTGCAGGGCTCCTGTCTCCACGTCATCGGAGGGGCGTATAATAAGAATTTTCCCGTTGGGGTGCACGAGCGACTGGATGTCAGAGCTGGTAGTTGGGAGAAGCTGGCCTTTCTACCTTCTAAGAGAAGGGATGCCGTCGCCGTCTTCCACAACGGGCTGATCTACGTCTCGGGAGGATACGATGCGTCCTGGTCTCAGAGGAAGTCGTTCTTCGCGTACGATGAGCGGGCAAACAAGTGGATGAAGCTGATGAGCATGAAGGAAGACAGAGCATTTCATGGACTCGTCTCGTTCGAGGGGCGGCTGTATGCCATCGGGGGAAATGGGAGCTCGAGCGTGGAAGCCTTCGACGGAGAGGACTGGGCGGTGGTGAGGAGGCTGGATTTCGAGTCGTGCGAGCAAGCCTGTTTGGCTTCATTTCTGCCTGTAATCGGGAACTGTTCCCTATAGGTTGCAGGAACTTGGTTTTTGCTGAGGGGATTTTTGAAATATATTTTCTCCCCTGGTAAATACTTCATTCAGGTGAATTAAATGAGTTTTCATTCCCTCACATCCTGAAAGAACTAAAAATAATTTTCTCGCTTTCTTGCGACCATGATGAAACTCCATTTCCGAAGTATCGTTCCACAGCGATGGGCAATGTCGATTTTCCCGAAGGAATTGGAATTTCACTATCAGTAACCATCGTTTGACCCAGCGGAAAGGCCAGCGGCCGAGAAAATGAACCTCGTTGCCGGTGTGTTGTCGGCGTCGACGATCAGCCCTGTCGTTCCTTTGATTTACTCTTGATGTTGGTGGACGTCCCTGGCGATCGACGTGGCGATGTCGTCTGTCGTCGAGATTCGCCGTCTCAGGTTTTAAATGGACCGCTGCGGCGATGCGCATTTTCGATTCCTCGACCTCGGGGTTTCTTTCTCTCGGGTCGAGACGGTGGGACGCCGTGAGTCGAGTGACGGGGATAGGATCGATGAGCACGTTCCTCTTCGCAACTCTCTTTTCTGCTCGTCCGCGGGTCTTGCTTGCTCTCTCAATTTTCATCAAGGCATTGCCTGATGAAAATTGATGAAGGTTGAAAGCGATTCCTTCGAAGGTGCGGGTTGGCGTCATTTCTGTGAGGTCTGAGAATCACGTCGGAATTATACGTGGTGTGCTTACGGCCGTTACGATAGCACCTGTTTCGTGGCATTTCGAGAACATCAAAATTGATGATAATGATATTGGGTCGATCCGGAAGTTCTGGCCGTTTCGAGAATTTTCAGAAAAAGAATTTCGGGAACTTTCTCGAACCTTCTACAGTAGCAGTATATAAAAGGTGTGTGGGCGAGATTACGCAGCAGTTGCTTAGTCGTTCAAAGTCTATAACCATGACTTCCAAAATGGACTTTAACGAGACCGCCCAACGTCAGTGCTTTCTCTACGACTTCCTCTCTGGCATCACAGCAGTCGAATCGAGTCGCCGCATCTGCGCCGCGTTTGGCCAAGGTGCAGTTTACGAAAGGACAGCGCGACGATGGTTGGATCGTTTCCGTTCTGGAAATGACAGCCTCGAGGATGAGCCCAGGTCAGGCCGCCCATATGAAATAGACGACGAGCAGTTGCAGCACACGGTGGAAGCCGATCCGAGGCAAAGTACCCGCGACTTTGCGACGGCACTTGGCTGCGCCCGGTCCACGATCGTGACGCACCTGGTTGCAATCGGCAAGAAGAGCAAGTCGGGTCAGTGGGTACCCCACGATTCGACCGACCGGGACCGCGAACGCCGTGCCGAGGTGTGCACTTCGCTGCTGTCGTACGAGCGCACTAACGACTGGTTGGATTCCGCAGTCGCTGGAGAAGAAAAGTGGATGTCGTACGTCGACTACCGACGCGGGTGCCAGTGGGTCGATGCCGATGCCCAGCCAGAGCCGGAGCCGAAAGGTGACCTGCACCACCGAATGGTCTTGTCGTGCATTTGGTGGGACGTGCAAGGCGTGATCGACTTCGAACTGCTCCCACCCGATACCAGCATCACCGCCGCCTACTACTGCGATCGGCTGCAGAAGCTCGACGACAAGCTCCGCACGGTGAGGCCAGGGCACCGTCCGTGTTCGATTCCTGCACGACAACGTAAGACAAGACCGCATGTCGCGAAGATCACATGGCAGAAACTGCTGGATCTGGGCCGGGAGGTTCTGCCTCACCCTTCGTATAGCCCAGATCTGGCGCCGACCGACTGCCATCTCTTCCGCGCTCTGGACGACCATCTTCGCCAGAAAAGGTTCAACGATGACGCCAAGGTCGAAAACTGGCCGACTGATTCTTTCGACTCACGGGCCGGCTCACGGGAATTGTAACGCGACAGACTAAGACATGGGATCATTGCCAATAGTTACCGTAGCAACAACTTCCGTAGCCGACAATTTCTCGTACTCGCATTGTTAGTTGCGCACTTCGACCGGGAAGGCATTCAGTACAATGCTATTCTTGTCGCCGAAATTAGGTTCATGGCGTCGAAATGGTTGGACTTTTTCGAACTTTCGACCCAGTAAATTCTCTCATGTCGGGAACCGCCACGAGAGACTTCCAATTTCCTTTTTGTAACGATATCATGAGTTCCGTCTCGTAGCATCCCAAGCGGCACAACTTCAAATTTTGAAGCAAACATGCTTTCAATAAATTATAAGTGGATGCGTTCCGACTTTTAGGGAAACTCCAATCACCCGTATGCAAAAATTCAGCGAGTTCAGCTTCGTAACATTAAAGTGAGGGCCAAGCTTACGGCCTAGAATAACAGAGCCTGAAGGACCTGGCGCTTTGAGAGGTGAATGGCCTAGCCTTTGGCCTGAAGTGATATAGTCTTGTAGGCCTCGCGCGCTGGGGTGACGAACGCCACCACCACAACACTCGGGCTCTTTCGAATTAAAGTATAGGATGGCCTGGAAAGGCGTAGCCTTGTAGGGCTGGCCTATGATCCAGAATGGGATTGCATCGTAGGCCTGCGTGTTGGGGGTGACGACCACGACCGCAACTTTGACCTCTTGGAATTAAAGTATTAAGATGTGATGTGAGTTTGGTCGGGTGCAGTATCGAAAAATACCGGGGTCGAGTATGTGCTCCAGATTCGATACACCAGCAAATGTCGGTTTGTCGAGACGACGTGGATGAATCCGTTTACGCCTTTCGCTGCGAGAGGCGTTTCCGGTTGCGTAACGCCCTGTTTCGAGGAGTTTCCCATGCAAAGAAAATTTTCAGAGGAAACTATCATTGTCAGTAATATCAAGATGGTCTGCTTCAGTTGCTTCTCTGTAAGCGGATCGGGAGAAATGCCGGGATCTGTTTTTTTTTTTTTAGGGGGGGAAGTAACGAAAGGTCGGTGGGGTTGGGAATGACTGGGTTCAATGACGGGTTCGCCGTTCCATTTTTCCTCATTTTTTTGCTCCCTCGTGACGTTCAGAAAGGAAAGGCAGGATGTGTCTCTTTACTTCGCTTCTTCTTTATTGTTAATGGCGACATTTCCTGGCGAGTTGCATAATCATCTCTCGCATCTCATGCTTCTCTTCCCGATCTGCATTCATTCTTTCCTCCCTCTCCTTGCGATCGCGCTCGTCCCTGCGCTCTCTTTCGTCTCTCTCGGCCTTGAGCAGCTCGCGCTGGAAGGCGAGCTGATCTCGTTTCAAGGCGAGTTCCTCCCTCTTCAATGAGAGTTTTTCCTCCTCCCTCCTCTTTTTTCCCTCGTAGTAAGAGGCATCGACTTGTCTGTTTGGGAGCGGGGATCCCAAGGTTGAAGCTTCGGTATCTGCAGGACACATGTGAATTTGAAATGAACGAGTCACAATCGCTGGGAATTCCCTGTTTTCAAGGAAAATGGGAAAGACTAACCCCAAGTCAATGTCGATGGCGACGGATGAAACGATGTCACTGCAGTCACACATCATTAAAGTCTTCTTTTCCGCATCTGCCTTTCTTTCCCCCGCGCAATGCCGATCCTTGACGTAATTCCTCCCTCACTTGCCGCAGCAGCAGCTCTTTCTCTCGACCGAAATTCGCTTTGCTCCCAGGCCTTTTGATCAGCCTCATCACGCGGTCGCGACACGTTCGATAATTAACCGCCATTTCCTTGTGGTTGAGAGAAGCGGCTACGTCATCCCATCCATCTTTCATGACCCGCTTGAAGTAGGGCTTCACGGCCAAGGTTTCTTTCAACAGAAGCACATCGTGCTCCTGAGAGCCAAATCGAAAAGGCATCTGCAAAGAAATAAATGTATGAGCATATTTTTTCGGGAGGCGACGACATTCGCCTGGTCAACGCGGGACGGAGAAAGAAACAGTGGTAAATAAGCAGTGAATCGCAGCAATCAACATGCTCCACTACTAAAGGTAAGCCAAACTTAAGTTCTGAAGGCTATGCTGACAACCCCTGAAGGCGATGGCTAAACACGTCCTCACACACGAAACTCTCTATTCGATGTCCTTACGGAAATGTCCTATAGGAATCCTATGGTTATTTCTTATAGGAAACCTATAGACTTTCCTATAGGTTTTGAAAACACGAAAAACCTATAGGATCCCTATAGGGTCTAATAGGTCTCCTGACCTATAGGATTCCGGGAGGATTTTTTTTGGGTTTCAAAACCCAGGCATTACGACGGAAATGGCAACCGAGGTTAATATTGGCGCTGCATTTCGGTGTAAATCAAAAACCGATTAGGGGTTTTTCCATGGGAGGAAGACTTGTTGGAAGACGAGACGGTTGGATTTTGTCGTCGAATGGAGTAGAAGAAATAGCAAGATAATTGTGGTTATAAAGATAGTGATTACAGAAAATGCAGCTACTGATAGCAACATTTTCTAATGACCCGTGAACCAAGCCGCAGTCAAAGAATGTTAAAATGGAAATACAAGCGCAATAAAAGCGGCTGATATTTTTATTTTCGAAAGTGATGAAGTCCAGGTGGTTCGCAACCTGGAATGAGATCTTCTAGCCGAAAACGGGAAATAGACACGTGAACATCATGGGGCTATCTTTCTCTCCGGCCGCACCTAGCCACTGGCCTCTTTCCATCGGCGCTTGACACGACCACATGGTATATATGACGTCACTCTCGGTAAGTTGGGACAATGGGAACTTTGCGAACAGAGCGCTGAAGAGCCCGGCACAGGGAGTCACGGGAATCTGAATGCCATCGCGTAGCTGGCGAACCCACCGATGGGAAGGACGCGTCCTATGTCTCGAATAACAGGAAAGCTCCACCCGGCATTGATGACGTCAATTATCTCATATCCGTTGGGGTTGTCAGATGGTCTGTCCCAAAAATCCTTTCGGATCCAAACGGAAATTTTTTTCACATTATGCAGACAAATATCTTCCAGTTTTCTAATGGTTAGGTGTAAAGACCTTGTCAAAAAATAGTTTAGGAGGGGGGGGGAGGGGGAAAGTGCTGGAATCGAAGATGGAAAGCCGAAAACGGAAGGCGATAGGCGTAAGTTTTAATCTCGAAAGAAAGTCCTACTTGCCGGGAAGAAGTCCAGTATAATACCACACGCCCCCGTGTATCTCTCAATTCGCCGGTAAAGGCAAGGCATGAAGTCCTGTAATCTGGTAACCCTGACATTCGGAGACCCCTGATGTCTGGAGGTTATATTTCCTCAAGGACAGGAGCGGACTAGGGCCGAGCCTTGCGACTACCCTCTACGCATAAACTGAAGGAACCCTCTTTTGACTGGAGCTTCTGCGACGGAGAGGCTACGCGCTTGCGCAATGTCCCACGTGAGGGGAGTGAGGATGTCCCACGTGAGGAACGGCTTCTGATCCGAATGAGATGCTACATTTGAAACGTGGTTTTCTCGACGGGCCAAGTACTGACAATTCTTATCCCTATTCACTCGGAAGAATCTCTTCTATAAAATGGTTTGATTACTTTTGGCTTTTTCCCCCGTAAAACGCCAGGAAGTGCCTATATTGGCGACATCCGAGAAATTTCCAGAAACACAGCTGGAACTATTCTCATAAAGCTTGACGTGGGTATGGGGGTGGGTGTTCCCCAAAATCTGATTTATGCTTTTGTCTGAAATGAGTCTCTTTTCGTAAAGACAGCGGAAAAACTATTGCACAAAAACCAGAGTTCGAAGAATAATCCCTGACCTTTGAGGTGAGATTCTCAGCGTTCATTTTGCGTCCGTGTTGTAGAGGACTTTCCGAGCTTTGTAGTGATAAAGTTTCATGGAGGTTCGTCCAGTGGTTCGAATGCCATTTGCCTTCAAACATCGCTCTTCGATAGCTATCTAGCGGAAACTTTGGACTTATGGCTTAAGTAAAAGTGATAGGAAGGTGAGATCCGGAACCTCATCTCTCATTTTTACCAGGATTGTCGTATATCAATAGAACACATCTACAAGCAGATATAGATCCCGTCGTTGAGATCGCGATGCGCACTGTAGAGGTGCACTCCTCCCTTACGGAAATGTCCTATAGGAAACCTATAGTTATTTCTTATAGGAAACCTATAGACTTTCCTATAGGTTTTTGAAACACGAAAAACCTATAGGATCCTTTAGGATCCTATAGGATCCCTATAGGGTCTTATAGGTCTCCTGACCTATAGGATTCGGGGAGGATATTTTGGGTTTCGAAACCCAGGCATTACGACGAAAAAGCGACAGGGGTTAATATTGGCGAAGCATTTCGGTGTAAGTAAAAAACCGATTAGGGGATTTTCCATGGTAGGGACACATCCACTATTAATACCAGTACTGCGGGGGTCTACATAATTTATGACCCCACCCCACATGCGTCGCTGGATTGTACATCTACTTCCTTCGGTAAGAAGAAGTGGTATTCTTCTCTCGACCTAAGGAAATAGAAGACAGAACCTGCGAGCACGTCTCTTTACTGAAACTCCATTTGGATAGAGTCTATTCAGTTTCGTACGTGGCCTTCAAAAAGAATATGGGAATATTTCTTCACGGGATTCCATGATTATATCTGGAAGATGGGCATGGCAAATAAGGAACTGTTAAAGTTAATTGATTCCAACAATGAGGCAAGGAGAGACATTAGGGGACGTACAAAACTCTCTTCTGAGAGATGTTTCCTTGGGTAAGGGGAGGGCACTTTTGTACCCTTTCAGAAATGTGCGAACCCAATACTTCCATCTAGTGACCTAGAGGAGAATTTCAAACGGAACCCTATAGGCCTATAGGGTTCCGTATAAGTCCTATAGGGAACCCTATAGGTCCTATAGGTCCTATAGGGACCCTATAGGTCCTATAGAGAATCCTATAGGTCCTATAGTGAATCCTATAGGTCCTATAGCGAACCCTACAGGTCCTATAGGGAACCCTATGGGTTTTATAGGGAACCCTACGGGTCCTATACAGAACCGTTTGGGTCCTATAGGGAACATATAGGCCTCATGGGGAACCCTTTAGGTTCTATAGGGGTATCCATAGGTTCTATAGGGAACTCTATAGGTTCAATAGGGGACTCTATAGGTTCTATAGGGAACTCTATAGGTCCCAAACTGAAGTCTAACGGGCATATAGGATCCTATAGGATTCCTTTAGGTTCCTATAGGGTTCCTATAGGATTCCTATATATTCATTTAGGAATATATAGGAATCCTATAAGACATTTTCGTAAGGGCTGAGAAACAGGGGAGTGTGCGGACACAAAACGGAATATGGAGGGAAGGAATGTAGATGCAGACGGGAGACAGGAAATGAAGCTCGGGATTCAGTGAGTGCCGGCGAACGCGCCTTTGCCTTGAGGACTGGTGATATCGAGCGGCCGAGCAGCGTGCAATGATTCGCACAACCATCCGAATTGGAGAGGAGCAAGACCCGAGTGGCTCAACTACCAGACCGTGGACTGGAACCGATGAGGCTTTATTGGTGGGTGGGAAGGAAGCTTCGATTGGCAAAAAGACGTTAAAAGGAAAGGTACGTTTAGAATGAAAAATTTTACCTATTAGACCTTTCTCACGGTCTACTACTGCCCCTCAAGTACACAGTACCTACCGTGAACCTTTACTCTGCAACCCTCCCCCCCGACATTGGACTTTCATATCATAGAGAGGAGGAGTATGGGGATGCTAGCTAGCAAAGTCTACACATGACGGGAACATATAGCTAAAGGGCTGAAACCCCCTCCTTAATGAGGGTCGTTTGTCACACAAGCGTATCGCGACCACAGGCAGGCTTTTACAATCGACTCGGGGCTTCGCCACTCTACCGTCATGGCGTTTGCCATTCTCTTCACTTCATTTGGGAGACACGTGAAGACAGTCCGCCCTGAAACTACTGTCCCTGACCCCCTCCGGACCGGTCACAAATCTCGGGAGTTGAGAATGTCCAAGATATGTTCTGTGATAAGACCTTGCACATGGACTCACTGCAGAGGCATGAAAAAGATCTGCACAGTGTCACTTTTCAACACGAACATATGAGTAAGGCAAAAATGGCTTATCCCGGTGAGAGACAAGTGACGTAGGCCTACATCACACGTCTTTTGGATAGCCAAAGGCCTTGGTCCTACATCATACCTATGGTATAACTGGATTTCTATCCGGTGAGACACATGTTGGCGCAAAACGTCACTTAAGTTAATAACAGTTACCTTAGCAACCCACTCACAGATAAGTACAAGTTACAGTTGTAAAATTATCAAGCCCAAGTCACTGTGAGAATTGCAAATATTTGCTTCCAGATAAATAAAAATCTTCAGTGTTATTAAAAAGGTAAGTCACGACAAATATTAGTTTAATTTTACTTATGAATATTTAATGGTCATAGGTTCTCATACTTCAAAGCAGTAACCCTTACATGCTTGAGGGGGGGAGGGGGCTCCACTGGAATAGGTGGTGAAGTTGAAGTGTCTTGGGGTTTTGAGTGATATGGAAACAAGATTAATAATCATGTCTCCAGGGCCTCTGTACTTTTATAAGAACTCTGGCGGTTACTAATTTGGGAATTTTTATTTCCCCTCAACAATGTCCTCAATGAATTGAATCACTGAATTCCTTCGCTATATAGGAGTTCTGCAATGTATTTCAAGGACATGGTCCAACTTTACACTTGTTATGCTTGACCTGTGCAATCTACAGACTCAAGTTGTTCTCTGATCCTTCTGGAATCTATGAAATTCAGATCATGAAAGGTGTGAACCTGGTCTGTTGATGTCCAAAAATTATACCATATGCAGATAACCTGTTCTTTACCATCTCCCCCTGGATGGTCTGGTTGGTGCTATCTTCATAGCCCCATTAGTCTGGGCAAGGGTTAGAAAATCTGCTGATTAACCACATAAGCATTAATTAGCATTAGTTCTGTACACTTGCTGACAAGCTTTTTCTGCCATACCAACAAGAACTCTCTCCTGCAAGAGGGTTGTGTTACAGTGTCCATATAACCAGATTTAAAAAAGTCCAACTAATCAGTGTGACCTAATGAGGATTAGAATCAATTAAATCTATATAGGTCAGGAATTGACACACTTCCAGATTTGGTATATTAAATTAAAGACATTATGGCAATATCCCCCTGCACCAAGGTTTCATATCAAGATGGAACAACTACTGACTATTGAATTAATCTTTCTTATTTAGTGACCTTTCTGTCTGTGCTTGTGATTGCCCTTGTATTACAGGAATAAAGTTTTTATAATGCATTGCATGAGAATATGCATTGCATATAATGCATGGGAAGCACAGAGAGACAAGAGAGAACAGAACACTGGACTTGGATGGGGAAGGAACCCCATTTCCTGATGACCATGATTGTGAATCATAATCATATCCATATCAGACTTCCAGAGTTTATGTCTCAGGATAATCAATACACATCATATAAGATGGAATGACTAGGTTGCAACGCTTTGTTATGAGAGGTTCAGCATCCCACTTGCTGAAAATGCGTGCATTACCCAAGGATAGGAACAAGATATGTGCCTAACGGATTCCATGTTTTTCCTCAATATAACGATAGGCCTGTACTGAAGCTATCAAAGAAAAAAAAAACAATATTTGAAGTCCTAATTATAGAGGCAAACGTATAGAAGTTCCGTCATAGACTTATTACGTTGCGTAGATTCTTCAAAGGGCCGCTGATTGAACTCGCGGATTCCCGACAATGTTACGCGCTTGGCCTAGGCCGGAGACGTCAAACTCGATCAAGACGGAGGCCGGATGGAACCGGATGGGTCCCGATTACCAAATCTTACACAAAAGTTTCAGTAGCTAACAGGTTGAAAAAGTCTACGCTTTTCCAAAACCATCCGTTGAAGAGGACTAAGCGGGTCGGACAAAGGAGGATGCCCAATATGATGATATTTTGGCCTTTAAACCGAATTCAATGAATCATATATCATTTGAAAGGGTGTCATTTACAGAGTAATAAAATGCCACTTTTACTCCAATCTAAAGGGTTTTTAAAAATTAGGTTACGTTAGGTTAAGTTACGATGTAGTTATTTTGCATGACTTTCTTTCATAATATTTTCAGCTGTTTTGATAGAAGGAAAATGCAGACTACCAAGAAATAATCAAACTACAATTGAATTATATTTTGTAAAATCTCACCATGTATCTACGAGTCATTAACTTTTATATAATACATTAAAACTTTTTTATATAGAGATTTTCCAATTCCCAGCTAAAGTTCACTTATTACTTCCAAAAATATGTCCATTCCATGTTGTTCGCTATGCAGAAGTCATTTCTGGAAGTCCCATTTGAAAACATTAAAATAATTTAACCTAACCTAACCTAGCTTTTTTAAACCATTCACATTTGGATTAAATTTATACATTTCATGTTCGCAAGTGAAACTGATTACATGAATCTTAATTTCATTTGAATCAGTTTAAGGCCAAAAATGGGCTAACCTAACCTAACCGTAACCAAATCTAACATTTTCAAATTGCTCAGATTTGAAAAACAATTACATTTTTAGGTTTAGCTGAGGACGACCTCTGGAAATATACAAATATTTTTTATATTGGTTTAAGGGCCGAAATTGGGCACACTCCTTTGACAAGCGGACGGGCGGTTTTGACACCCCTGACTTGGGGCGACCTGGAATTCGTGGTAGTCTTCCACGGGTCGGCTAGTATCGCAATAATGTGTTCAGTGACGACAGTCCCTGCAACAAAAGTCATGCATGGAGGGTGAATTCTACGCGAGGGGATGGGATGTTCCCGCAGGCTGAGAAGTCTTTGAAGAAGGCCTTTTTCTGACGCGAAGAGATGCATGAACATACAGGTCACACCTGGCCATACGTCTCTGGCTGCAATTCCACATAGAATCGGAAGAAATGGAAAGTAATTGGAAGATATAAAAAAAGACATAACGACTATCAATGGGTGACACTGTCACTAACCTCCTCAAGGGTACATTATATAAAAGTTTCAGAGAGCTGCTAGGGGGGGGGGAGGGAACCGGATATCGGGTTAACCACTCCCACGATAAGGCCGACCTCGGAAATTTTTTCGTTCAGCTTCAGTGTAAATGGGTTTTGCGATCTCCTTTTGTCCTTCAACGATCTCGCTTCGGTCATCCGATGCATCCGGGTCTGAATGGCCTTATATGTCCCACCTGAGATTATGATGGAGTCATCTCGACTTTTGTGAGGAAAATGACATTTTCTTATGGAAGAAAGTGACCATCTGTGCTCCCTGCAAGTTTGACGATCGAACTTCGCCAATTTTGGTCACTACGGCAATGTAAACACCCCACAGGACTTCATAACCACCCCGTATACCGTATAAACATATGAAAATCCTAAGATGAATTGTCATACTCAGATGAATTCACAAGAATGGAGTCTGGGAGGAAAAAAGAAGCAAGAGTTGCTCTCGCCCTACTTGGCCATTTTTTTTTATTTCTGGGACGTTTTCTGCACCAACTGCAATAAGTCATCTCTCCCCGATGTCGTCGGTCCCATCTGTTCCCGCAGTGAAGCCAAAATGTGCATGAATTTCTCGCTGTCTCTTTCCTCCCTCTCCTTCCTGTCGAGGGCTCGTTCTGCCCGGTCCATCCTGTCTCTTTCCTCCCTCTCCTTCCTGTCGAGGGCTCGTTCTTCCCGGTCCATCTTGTCTCTTTCCTCCCTCTCCTTCCTATCGAGGGCTCGTTCTTCCCTGTCCTTCCCGTCTCGTTCAATTCTCTCCTCCCGGTCCAGCTCATTTTTGCGCATGATGTCTTCATGTTGCTTCTGCTGGAATTCTTGTTGCTTCTGCTGGATTTCTAGTTGCTTCTGCTGGATTTCTAGTTGCTCCTGCTGGATTTCTAGTTGCTCCTGCTGGATTTCTGTTTCCTTCCGTCTCAATGATAACTCTTCCATCTTCAACGAGATTTTTTTCTCACAATAAGAATTATCGACACGCCTCTTCATTGGGGGTGGAGATCCCAGGGTAGTGTCATCCGTGTCTGCATACCACAAGAAATAAACAAGAGTTTGAAAGCAAAGAGCCCCAACTACGAGAAAATCGATATTTGCAAGGAAACTGGGAAACACTCACCCAGTGTTAAAACAGAACTACCAGCACTCATCGGCGATGCATTCTCGGCGATGATGACTTCTGTGGCTCGTATCCTAGCCTTCGTTTGTCCCGATTTAACTGCTTTCTTGTAGTCCTCCTTTACCTTCTGCAGCAGTTCCTGTCTCCCTCCATCCGTCACCTTCTCTGCAGTCCTTAACAATCGCATCGTGCGATCGCGGCACGTTCTAAAATTCACATCCTCGAGTTCGGCAGCCACATTCTTCCATGCACGTTCCTTGAAACGTCTTGAAAACGGTTTGACCTTCAAGACACTCCGCAGAAGAGGCAGATCATGCTCCGGAGAGCCAAATCGAAAAGGCATCTACAAGGAAACAAATGTAAGTTTATGTAGAAAATCTCTATTTTCTGATGGCGACGACATTCGTAACAACGAATTATAGACAGCCTGTAATAACCGAAACCTTGTTTGAAAAGACTCTGGAGCTTCGTATAAGTTTCTTAAAAGTATGCTTTATGTATCGATAATAAATTTAAAAAATTCGTAATGGCAGAGAATGAAATTCGAAAATAAGCACTTGGTTCATTCAGCCCCAAAAGACTTATACTAGGTCTAGACGTGCTGTTGACTGACGTTATTGAAGACGTTCCGTCTCATCCCTTAGCCCATACCGTAGAAGAGGGGTTCCGCTAGGTCCGGTAATCTCTTGAGACGAACGGTATCATTAGCTTTCAGGATGTTTAAGTAGACGATTTCAAGGGAATTGCTTTCATTCATCTCATCCGTTTCCCATTCGTTGTGTTAGACCAAACTGCCTCCAAACACCCCCGAACTTTCTCGTGATCGCTTATAGCAAAGATTCTTGCTGATTGACCGTCGTGGTCAATCAGTGTCCATTACCAGGAAAGACATGTGCAAAATGAAAGATATTGACCTGAAAATGAGAAAAAGTCTCATTTTTTTGCTTCTAGTGTACCAATTCGACATAAAAAATGAAATTAGATGCCGATAATTTAGGGCCTTTCGTGATGGAATGGTCCCGTCCCGCAGTATTGCTGGATTTCATGTCAGCGTTATGTTAGATTCATGCCTTCAGTCTTAGTATCGTGGTCTGGATCTTCTCTTCTTTTTTACTGTAGAAGACATTATTGTGCTGAATGCATGGGATGAGAGCTGAGATTGAAACGGTGCTTTGCAATGGCCGATCAATTTGGTGGAATACGGAGATATCCGGACATCCCTAAAATATGGTACTATGGGAACATAAAAATCGAGTCCCCTGGATCGAAATTCCGCTTTATAATTAGTGTCAGGGACCTCAAGAAAGCCTCAAGAAAGGCTTGAAGCCAATTATTGACTCTCTTGAGGGAGGTCAGCTTGGATGAGGGAACGGAGGGCGGGGTGGGAACTGGTGTGAGGTCGGCAGGACAAACTCAGGCCGTGTTGAAAGGGAAAGGGAAAACTCGGGCCCTTGTAATCGTCGGTGACTCGAACGTCAGGCGTCTTGAGGGAGCGATGGAAAAAGATTCAGGAGCTCAGGTTTCTTTCAGTCAGTTTCCCGGTGCTAGGATCGAACACATTAGGGATAGGATCGGATCGGTGGTGTGCTCCGAGTCGGCCGAGGAAGTGTCGGTGGTCCTTCACGTAGGGACCAACGATACTCCCAAGTCTGGCTCTGAA